>APFE031165206.1:15289-35194 GCA_000404065.3 Pinus taeda | reverse complement strand
ATGAAACTAAGAGGTATCAAGCAGATCTTGACCTCTTTTTGGGGAAATTAGTTAATGATTTGGGGGAGATGGAGAAAGAAAGTTAGTTATGCCTGTTTTGAGCTTTTCACATAGAATTGCCTGGTGATTGTGTCCTGAGTAGAGATGCCACCTGAAAACCTGGAACTGATCAGCAATCAAGATTCTGCAACCTCAAAACTACCTACCCAGCCTACTTACCTAACATTTTTTCTTCTTTTGGTTTGGGTGCACTTAGAATTGCAAACGCATCATTTCAATTGTTCTTTTTTTATGCTTTCCTATCTACAAACTACCCTTATTTCATCCGAGGGCCCAGATTAAGCAGTTGGGCTCCTTTGATTCTCTACCTATCTAAGAATATGCCAAGATTAAGCTGTTTGGACAGATTTTCATTCTATATATTCTAAAACAGGAAATTGAAACCTAGGGAGACCAAGATTAAGCTGTTTGGACCTCCCTTTAACTGCAAATTATACCACACTGGAATAACTTCTCAAAATTTGGAAAGCAGTTAGATGAACTCTGAGTAGCCTTCTTTGCTTGGAGACTGTTGAGCAAATATGGAGCATTGCAGCATGCAAAGTATGACATATTTGGTTTGTAAAAATGTCAATCATGAAATATGAGTAACTTGCTGCAGCAGGAGGCTAACACCTAGAATGGTTGAGCCAAATATCTCTTCAGTTATTCACCCTTGTGCCATATTCCAAGCATGAATGTGGGATCTCATAGAACACATCAATAAAAACTCATCCAAGGCTTCCGAAGGCCATCCACCTCAACCCAGCAAACAATGATTCCACCTCATGGTTAGACATCACCCAAACCATCACCAAATCGGTCTCCATCCTAGCCATCCAGGGCTCTAGAGTGTTTGTTCCAACCAAGGCTCTAGGAACTAATAACTCAACCCAAGCTAAAGAATCATGAGAACCAACCAAAACAAAACAATGAAAATAACCCACAATCACCATGGCCATCCAGGAAATCCTCCATGCCAGTGATAGATCATGACCAAGAATCCACATGCATGCACCATGCATTCCAAAACTAGTGAAGAAATCATACGTTCAACTCGGTACCTGCAAGAAAAATTGTTGTAGTTACTGATCCCGATGCCCTCTTGCACTTTCCTACTCTTCCTTTGCCTTCTTGCTCCAAAACTCCGAGTATGCCACACCCTCCAAGAGTGCTCCAAGAAAACTCTAAGTCTCCAAGATTATGAGAGAGAGAGAATAATGAGAGAGCTCTAAAATGGAACGACTAAGTCTTAGCCAAGAGCCTGCCAACTTATCCTCAGAAGCCTTTTTATGAATGAGGCATCTATTTTGTTCATTTTTCGTTATTTTCCTTCATTTTCATCCTCACATGAAACCTATGACCCTTCACCTTCAGTTTCCCCTAATTTCCATTAGTTTTCATAAATAAAATGTCAATAAATGCCTCATGCCTTTCCAAAGCCTTAGCCATTTCCTTGCAACTTTCCTTAGCCATAATAAACTGAATCAACACCCACTAGGATGTTCCCCCACCATTCATCTTGGAATCCATGTCCCATCACCGTGGCCTTTTATATTTTTACATGAGTTTTTAACTAGGGCTATTACAGAACCCTCCCCCTTGGGGGAACACCGTCCTTGGTGCTCAATGACACCTATAGCCAACAAGACCATTGAAAAAAAACATACTACCCATTGGCTTTATAACATAGCTCATTGCAATATTTACAATGACCATAGGCTAAAACAAAACATCATGGAAACATGACAACATATTGCATAGTAGAGATTTATAAAACAACTCATTACAATATTTACAATAATCACATATACACATATACACATATACACATATGCTAAACCAGCAAATAAGAGAATACGATGCCTATATCAATCAACAAGGGAATCCAGAGGCTGACACCTCCACCCTCAAAGTAGTACCAAGATTCACCTCCTTCCCAGGAAGTCCAAAATCTACTGCCATAGTCCAAGATGAATCCAATGTCTAGTGTTGCAATCCTACACCACTTGTCCTCTCAGTGAACAGTTACCATCCCATTGTTCCAGGGTTCACTCCCAATGTGCATCTAATTCCATTTGGCAATGCTCATGACCAAAAAAAATCCATCACCGACCTTCCCTTCTCTGCTACATAGTCCCTCGGGAAATCCGGTCAACCCTTCCATGTAGTCACTGACCTTCCAAGTTCCGCTGGCACCCACATCTTGGGTAGTCCATCCCTTGGAAAGGCTTCCTCGCATTGAAAGATACAAAAAATAAGGCATATACCTACCTCAAAACCATCATACCGGCCATAGCATGCTCATGGAAATCAATGGACACAATTGGGTACCAGTGTCCCACAATGACCCTGTTCCTGAAGTGCTTTACCAACATACTGTTGCATATTCCAATTATTTTCAATGTTGTTGCTAATTCTTGCAGTTGATCTCAATCACCCAACCAGGCATGTTCATGCATTCCTGTTCCAAGCACATAATTTCCATTAGATTCAAAATAAATTGAAATAACTTCAAATCATACCTCATTGGTGTCTCGTCAATAAGGTACACTTGCAATCATGTTTACTTCCTGTCACAGCAAGTCAAACTAGCATCATGTATAAAAACATCACATCAAGTTAGTTCAAAACATAACCATCATAGATCAAAATCATAAATCACATGTAACCATCATAAAGCAGAATCATAGATCACATGTAATCATCATAGACCAGAATCATAAATCATATGCATAGTAAAACTAAAATACAATACTGATACTTATCCTTCATCAATCGTCTTCCCGTGTTCTTTCTGTACACACACTCGATCGATTGCCACACCCAAAAAACACCCAGTGCCTTCTCCTTAACCATGTGCACACACACATAGTGTACATCCCACACTTACAACCACACACAACATAACACACCATGCAATACATGCATCTACACCTTGCATACAACACATACACCTACACCCGATGTACAACACAACACAACATAATGCAACACACCACAACACAACACAACAAGACATAACACAACACGTATATATACACAATATACATCACAAGACATGAATATGCATTCAATGTGTGACACCACAAAATGTATACACATACAATCGATATACAACACAACTTGTACATTCATTCCCAATGTTGCAACACGACACTACACAATACACATACATAGTACCACATGCCTACAACACAACATGTATGTCATGCACTCAATCCCACATGCACAACAGTACCATATGTACAATATGTACACCGTACCACCTGCATAACTTGTGCACCACATCACATGTACATGGTACCATCTGCACAACGTGTACACAATGCCACATGTACACCACACCACCTATACAATGTGCACACAATACCACAGGAACATAGGACCACATACATGACATGTACGCGACACCATATGTACATAGTGCTACATGCATGACATGCACACAACACCACCTGCACACAGCGCCACTTGTACAACATGTACACAACACCGCATGCACACAACACCACTTGTATAATCATGCCCACCACATCCTATGTACATAGCACCACATGCACATGCACATGACACCATATGTACATAAAACTGCATATACAACATGTACATAACATCATCTATACACAACACCGCATATCCAACATGCACAAAGAACCATATGCACACAACACTGCATATCAATCATGCACACAATACAATATGTACACACACTACATATGCACAATATTGCATGCACACAATCATCCTAGATGCAACATGTACAACATATACAACATATGCACAATAGTAATACCTCACATCTGAAAGCACATTGTCTCTACCAAGGAACCTTGCTTCCAGTGTCTTGTCCATGCTTATCCCAACATGTCGCAGACCACCCTTCTTTCATTTCGCTGATGTATCCTTCCACATTACCTGTCATAACATAAACATACGCATAATATAATTACATAATATCAACTCATAACCACATGATACTCACCTCATATATTTTTCATGACTACTCTTCCACTTGATTCCTCATAATTAGGAACCTCTTCATGTCATTTGCCTGCATAAGCAATCATTCCTCCAAAAGAATGATTCCTGATGACCTTGTCAGATAGTGACATAGATACATGTACACATACATACATCCTAAAATAATAATGTCAATCAATGCCATACATACATAAATATGTACATATAAACATTAGCATAAAATAATCATGATTCATGATCACCCTATCGGACATGACACACATACACACCTACATGTATACATATATAAACATCAACATAATCATGATCACAACAAAATTTCTAGATATTATAAGGTCAAGGTTAAGAGAACTTTCCTATTATACACAACATGCACAAAAATGAGAACCACAGTTCCAAACTTAGCTAAGGCATCTGGCACCTCAGATCCCTTTACTTTACCTTTTTGGTTACCTTTCTCATGCCTGTACTACCACCGTCACCTTGGACCCGACCAGTCCAATCGACTGTCATAGTATTTACCTTCTGTTGTGCTTACTCATACATCGAGCTTCATCCATATCTTATATTACCTGTTGAGTACCACACAATTCTCCCTGAGCTCCATTAACTTTTCTCTTTCCCAAACAATTCCCAAGACACTCAAAACATAAAAGGCAAGACAAGAAACAACCAAGACGGAAACCATGAAACAATAACGACACCACAACCCAAGTGGCATGACCATGCACAAGACACAAACAAAACCACAATCAAGCACAACGAAGCACCAAAAGACCAAAATCACAAGACTAGCAACAAACACCATGACTCAATCCCCATGGTTTCCAAGGAAATCTCAACCCGAGCCTTCTTCAAGATTTCGTGGCAACCTCTTTTTCCATGCAACTCCCTACATCATGTTGTCATTATCAGATAACTGTTAGTGCATAAATAAACATAACAATACACTAGTTACCTCATCTTGTTGTGCCAAGTACGTTGCTTGCAACTGAACACATCCACACAATATCTCAAAGGACTCCAATCCTTTGACAGATCCACCTATAACTAAAGACTATCTAATATACCTGTCAAGTACATGTTCATGAATATGGCATGTATCCACATAATGTTGGACAAAATCAAGGTTAAGAAGACTCCATGTATGCAAAGCACTCATTTGTTTGGAATTAGGGTTTCCAAAAATAGCCAAAGGAATTCTTGACCACTTCCTTTCTTTTACCCTTTTACCTTGTTGCAATCGAGGCTTACTATATACTATCACATCACCCAACTGTTAGTTATATAAACACACCAATCATTACCTTGTCACGTTAATACCAAGCAGGTTGCTCTACAACTGCTCACACATGTTAACCACATGTTCCAAATATCAAGACAATCATATCTATCAATTTGAAATCAAGTTTTACAAAAAATCATGTCATAACCCATAGCCAACTCATAGTCATTAGACATAATGCTACAACCATCAACTACATTCAAGTACATATCAATTGTCTCGACACATATGTGTTAGTAAAATCATCTTAAAACAAGACCATTGGAATACATACTCATATTATGCAATTCAACAAACATTTGACCAACTTAAACATACCTTGTTGAATAAATCAACTAGATGACATAATAGACACCAAACACTAAAACACCAAATAAATAACATAATCAAACATTCAAACCCTAACTAGACGACATAAGAAAGCTCGTACCTTAATGTATCTCAGGGGAAGCTATCTTGTCTACACAATAAAGCCAGGTTAGCACGATGCAACTTCACAACATATCAACTCAAACATAGATGACGATATCCATAATAGTAACTAACTAACATGTTCACGTCATAAGCTCATAAGCATTTATCATTTATGCGTAGCAATCACATATGTACGATTGGTCTAAATTAGTAACTTAATAAGTCAACTCATACTTGAATGTCATAACCCTAACCATATGCATATGCTGATCCAATTTAGCAAGATACATATAGCATCAAGATATTAATGTTATAACCCTAATCATAAATTTAATAGCATATAACAACCATAAGCTATATATCGTGCTCATAAACACATATAACCTAATCGTTAAGCTAAGTGTCATATAACAACAAGAAGTTAACCTGTAACATACTCATCAACAACATATAACATAATCATCAAGCTATCTAACATAACACAACAATAGCAATGCATACTACCACAAGTTATTATCATTCATGACTATTCGACACATGTGCAAATGACTATACTAATCAACTATCATCTATCATGTATGTAACCATAACATCAAAAACATGTACAGAAATGTAATACATATAAGTATCCTTAACTTACATACATGCATGCCAAACATAACATACCTGTATGGCAGTCTGTTCTTACCCCAAAGTCTAATGATGCAACCTCACTTTGATAGTCTACATCCCCCGCTCTATCTCAGCCACCACCTTAGCATCATAACAACCAATAGCATCATGATGACCTAAATTTCATACAATGACTTCACAAGGCATATTTTGACCTACTATTCATGCATAACTATATGATTAGAAAATGATTCAGGACTTTAACCGCAATCAAGAAACAAAGGTAAGGAACAAAGGTTATGAACAAATGTTTGTACATGAATGCCAGTTCTAAGTGAATTAGTGTTAAAGGGTTAAATTTGGCCTTAAGCGCTAAAATTTTTGTTTAAACGCAAAACCTTTATAAAGTACCTTTTCCATTAAATACGAATAAAGCACATTGACAATATCGGCCAAGCAATAAACAATATATCATAAGGGTGAAAGGCTAGAAGTAGTATTCAACCCAAAGGACGTGATTCCATTCAGCAGGTGACACGCAGCAGAGCAAAACTACTTTTCTCGCACGCCCTCGGTCAGATATCGTTTGTGCAGGAAATCTGCATGAGACTGAGTGATGTCCATTGGAATGAGCGGGGTCACATCAGCAGTGGAGATTGTCCGAGCAAGTTGGCCAGGGATGACATGACAACCATTGGATGGATGACACAGATTGATGGTTCAAGATTAACCCGATCGCAAAAGCTGTATGGAGGAAAGTCCCTAACCATCGGGGCTATTTCGCACATATGTGTGCCCAACAGTTGTGGTAATGTTAACAACTACCCCTGACAGTCATCCTGGCGGAGTGGCTAAAGTTTAGTAGATTTTGCTAAGTTTAGTGGAATTCAGGTGTGATTGCCAATATTGGTGGAGATATCAAATAAAAGCAATCACAAAGTAGTTTCCAAAAACGGGGGATCCAGAGGGAGTTTTGCAGAGAGTCCAAAGAGATAGAGGTAGAGCCTGAGAGAGAGACAAGAGGCTCACTAGATTAAATAGAGCATTCTGAAGCTAATGGAATGATCCATAGAAGCTAACGAAGTCATATTCATGGATAATTCCATCCAAGAAGATTTATTCTGGAGTTCAGAGCCACCAGAGGTTGGAGGCAGTTGTAGGAGATACTAGAGTTCATTCTCAGTGTTCCAATAGTCAATGCTGACTGTAAAGGACCTTCTGAATCCATTGCAGGGATTTTTCGGAGCATCTAAAGAATTTTAAGGGCCAAGAAGCTACAGGGAAGTTTCAGGAACTAAGTGATCAAATGATAAAGTTTTTTATTGGTGTTTGATGTGTGCTGAGGACAAAAGTAGGAGTTCTAGAGATAGTTGAAGAATTATGAGGGAGTTAGTGCCATCCAGAAGCTCAAGTAAGCACAATGCACTGATTGAAGGAATCAAGTCCAAGGAAGCTCACATCTATCTGTAGAGTAAGGACAACCAAGGATATAGATGGTATTCTAAGCCCATTGGTTGAGTTGTTAACCTGTGGAGTTGAGTGTGGAACTTGTAAAAGAAGTTTTACCATAATCCCGAAGAGCCAAGTCAAGTTGACAAGAACTCAAGGAGGTGAAGCCCATGATATCAGGGTGAACTCCTAGGTTATATTGTTGTTATGTGTGATTGTCTATTTGTTGCATTTACTATTATTTGTCTTTAATATCAACATGAACAAATAAGCACTTAAACAATATAAACAAAGACATAAACCTATTTCAAGTACTTAATTTTGCAATTGTCAACATAAGCTAGATCATATATTTGTTAAGATTTGGAGTGGGAGGTTCTTGTAAGTATGATAAGATGTATAAACCCTAATTTCAGATAAGGTGGTATCAGAGCTAGCTGCTTGATTGAAAGATCATAGTTGCTTGATTGACAGAGCATAGTTGCTTGATTGACAGAGCAATAGATTGATTGTTTGACTTGAAAGGTGTTTAAACAATACAAAAGGATTTGACTATTTTATTGTTGTAAACTGACTATTGTTTGAGTTTGCAAAGGTGAAGGGAAAGCTACTTATAGCTAAGTCCAAGAGAGGACAAGAAGGAAGAAGGGTTGAAGGCATTCTCCTTACCCCAAGGTACCTCTAGACAATCCTTGAAGCACAAGAGGTTTGTTTGCTAAAGGCTGCTTGAATAAGCTAGCTGTGAATTTTGTTGAAGTTATTTTGTTCATTTCAATAATGACAACTTCTACAAGTGAGTTCTCAAAATCCTCCTCCTTCACAAGATTCTTTGATGAAGACATGAAGCAAGACATGTTCATCATGATGGATATGGTGTGAAAAATGTATGAGGATGGAAGGAAGAGTACCAAACTTCGAGAGCAATTGAATTCCATGAAGGAAGAGAAGTAGTTGCTTTCTGACAAATTGCAGGAAGTGGAAAGTCAACTTCATATTGCAAATATGAACCTGGAAAGGATGCATGAGTTGGAGACACAGCTCCTTGTTGCCAGAGAAGCCTTAGTCAAGTATCAACTTGAAGAAAAGGTAAACAATTCTAGTTTTTCTTCAATTTCCTCTAAAAATGATTATGTTGGTTCTTTTGAAAAACATACAAGAGACATAGGGTCCATGTTGATGTCAAAGATGGGATATGAAGGAAAAGGATTGGGCCAACACGCACAGGGCATTGTTGAGCCAATAATGGTTGAGGAAAGGCCTAAGTATTTAGGCCTTGGCTATGGACAAGCTTATGGAGAAAGTTCCAAAGTATCCATGAAGGCAAATGAAACATTTCCTAGAAGGAGTTTCATGTCAGGTCTTCTACCTCAAGAGTGTAAAGATTGTATCCTTGGGAAGTGCAAGAGTTTGAAACACACTTTAGAGGAAGAAGGTGTTCATAAGCATGCACTTGAACTAGAGAGTTGTAAAATCTCTAAAAGCATTGAAGAGATCGATGGTGTTCCAAAGGGAGCCACTTCTTCATTCGATTCACCTCCTCATGAAGGTAATAATGGTGAAAGAAAAAGGTATAAACCTGATTCTAATCATATTCCTTTTGATTATGTAAAGCATGGTAAGTTTCCAAATAAGCATGGGAAAAGAATTGCATGTTCCTTTTTTGGTTTGGATAACCATAGTGATTCTAGATGTTGGAATAGAATGGCCACATACATGAAACTATTGAAGGAAAGGAGGCAAGAAGCCGGACAAGGAAAATCATGATGTCAAGAAGATGCACATGCATTGCAATTATTGCCATAAGCAAGGACATGTTGCTGAAAAGTGTTGGACACTGAATCCAAAAATGCTCCCACAAAATCTGAAGAAGGCGGAAAGAGAGAATGGCAAGAATGGAAAGGAAGTTTCCATAATTGATGTACTGCAGGATGATTCACATGATGTTAATGTGAAGACAAATGAAGCACCTTTGAAATGGATTAGTAAGAAATGGCTAGAATTCTTATCTAATTAAAGGTTGCATGTCTTTTGATTTGATGCATTTCTTTGCTAATGAGATGCAGGTTGCAGGGTTTTACCAATAAGGTGAATGGAAAAGTTGAGTATGCAGGCTCACTTTATTGAAGCAAAAAGTAAATTCATTTAAGCTTTGTAAGTACAGTGCACTTAAGAGAAAGTTGAAGGATGGGATACATACATGAGCATGATATGTATGAACAGAGGGATGTTGATGATTTCCTTGTATTGGACGTGTATGTGTAGTTGACTTGAAGGGTCAATTGCTTTGTTTTAAACATACATGTAATGTAATATTGACTTGGGAAAAGTTGATTTTATCTCCAAGACTGTAAAAGGGAGATAATGATGAAGTGTTTCATCTTTGAAAAGTAATCCTTAGGTTCTTTTTGTACATGCTTGATTTGAAAGGTCAATTTTTTGTAAAAGCATGTTTATGTTGGCTTGTTATCCAGTCAATCAATTGTACACAAGATGTAAAAAAACATGACGGTGATTCACAGGATGTGAAATCTGTTTCTTTTGTTGAAGCAAGAGTTTAGGTGATCCAGTTATTTTCTTGTATTTTTTGTTATTTTTGACAATATGTCAGAAAAACATACTGTAATTAGTACAAATGCAAGTTTATGTTAAGAAGATGTAATCTTACAGTTGGTTGAGCCACCTTGGATCAATGATTAAGGAAGAAAAGCTCAACTACCTTTTGTAACCTTCTCAATAGAAGTTCTGCATGAATTCTGAAGGAATACCAATTTTAACAGGAGGACAAGCACATCCAGGAAGGGAAGTGTTTACTATCTTCAAGTTTTTGGTATAGAGGCACTAGCTATGCAAGGAAAGTGTATGGAGGCTAAAAGAAGAGGGTGTTGTTACTCTCATCTACTGTTCAAATTAGTATATCAGTCTTTTGGGGTCCAAAAGATTCTCGATGTGGAGGAGTGACTAGAATATGATAAAGGACTTTAACCGTAGTCAAGAAACAAAGGTTAAGAACAAATGTTTGTACATGACTGCCAGTTCCAAGTGAATTAGCGTTAAAGGGTTAAATTTGGCCTTAAGCGTTAAAACTTTTATTTAAACACAAAACCTTTATAAAGCGCCTTTTTCATTAAATACAAATAAGGCACGTGGGTAGTATCAGCCAAGCGGTAAACAATATATCGCGCGGGTGAAAGGTTGGAAGCAATATTCAACCCAAAGCACACGATTCCATTTAGCAGGCAACACGTAGCATAGAAAAACTGCTTTTCTCGCGCGTCCTTTGTCAAATAATGTTCGTGCAGGAAATCTGCGTGAGATTGAGTGATTTCTGTTGGATTGAACAGGGTCACATCAGAGGTGGAGATTGTATGGGAAAGTTGGCCAGAGGATGACGCCACATCCATTGGATGGACAAGACAGATCAATGGTTCAGGATTAACCCGATTGCAAAAGCTCTATGGAGGAAATTCCTTAACTGCCGGGGTTATATTGCACATATGTGCACCCAACAGTTGCGGTAATGTTAACAGCCACCCCTGATGGTCAACCTGGCGGAGTGGCTAAAGTTTAGTAGATTTTTCTAAGTTTAGTGGAAGTCAGGTGCGATTGCTATATTGGTGGAGATATCAAATAAAAGCAATCACAGAGTAGTTTCAAAAAAGGGGGGATCCAGAGGGAGTTTTGCAGAGAGTCTAGGGAGACAAAGGCAGAGCCCGAGAGAGAGACAAGAGGCTCGCTGGATTAAATAGAGCATTCTGAAGCTAATTGAATGATCCATAAAAGCTGAAGAAATCATATTCATGGAGAATTCCATCCAAGAAGATTGATTATGGAGTTCAAAGCCACCAGAGGTTGGAGGCAGTTGCAGGAGCTACTAGAGCTCATTCTCAGTGTTCCAATATTCAATGTTGACTATAAAGGACCTTCTGAATCCATTGCAGGGATTTTCAAGAGCATCTGAATACTTCTAAGGGCTAAGAAGCTACAAGGAAGGTTCAGGTAGTAAGTGATCAAATGATCAAGTTTGTTATTGGTGTCTGATGTGTGATGAGGACAAAAGAAGGAGTTCCAAAGACAGTTGAAGAATTCTGAGGGAGTTAGTGCCATCCAGAAGCTCAAGTCAGCTTAGTACATTGATTGAAGGAATCAAGTCCAAGGAAGCTCAGATTTTTCAGCAGAGTAAGGACAACCAGGGATATAGATGGTATTCTAAGCCCATTGGTTGAGTTGTTAACCTTTGGAGTTGAGTGTAGAACTTGTAAAATGAATTTTACCATAATCCCGAAGAGCCAAGTCAAGTTGACAAGAGCTCAAGGAGACGTAGCCCATGATATCAGGGTGGAATCCTAAATTATATTACTGTTATGTATGATTGTCTATTTGTTGCATTTACTATTATTTGTCTTTAATATCAACATGAACAAATAAGCACTTAAACAGTATAAACAAAGACATACACGTATTTCAAGTACTTAATTCCGCAATTGTCAACATAATCTAGATCATATATTTGTTAAGCTTTGGAGTGGGAGGTTCTTGTAAGTATGATAAGATGTATAAACCCCCATTTCAGATCACTATAACTAAGATTAGACATGCATAACAACTACATATAGACATATAAGACGAGTGCGAAAACATATACACACCATTCTAGCTAGAGTCCAGTCATCAATGCATGACCATATCAACTACACAAACCATGACCTCATGCAAGACAACGACAAGCACATCACGTGCACTTGATAACAAGTGAACATTGATGTTGGCACGAAAGAGTCTTCAGGGGGGAAACACCCTAGGTTCAAGTGTGAAGAGCCAACAATGGTTCATTGTAGTCTAGGACAACACCTACATTTTCACCTTATCGAAGGGGTAAGGTGTCTCACCTGAGGCGTGTTGCAACCGGAAATAAGAAGGGTTCATCATGTAGTCAAGGAAGCACCAACCAATAAAAGATATATAACATTACACACATATTCAAGATAACAACATGCCATCTAATACACAAAAACTACTACATGCATAAATCTTACAGGACATTTTAAGATTTTAAGTGGGTCATCACATCATGTACACTCATAGACATTATGCTTCGCAACTAGTCTAGACTTTCCTTTATATTAATTCATCATTACAATATTACAATACATCTTGCCATTCTCCACAGGTGAATATAAGAAATCCCTGTTTACAGGCTCACGAGCTCATTCTCTAGCTCAAAGGTCCTGCTCAGCTAAGCTTCTGCATTCTGATACCAGTCAGCCACAACTAGCTATCCTCTCCACAATGCTAACATCAACAACCTCACCAACTAACCTCACTTCGTTACGGGTCTTCTCCTTTTATATTCTTCTCTGCCGCTTGGATTGGTACTTCGCACTCGGTTGTTCTTCCCATCGGCTATCCCTCCTCCTTCATGTCCACTCGACTGCCTTTGTATTTTGATGCCACCTTGCCGCAACCCCTCCGCAGCTGTATGTTCTTTCTTTACGGTCCAGCTATCCTCCCCGCAAGATAACTGTTGCTGCCACCCATTTCCTCCCTGTTCTCTAGCCCACCAAAGTGATCAAAACCTTTGAAAAATCAAAACGAATGCCCCAGCAGGCCCTGACCACAATTCTTTGACTCATCCTCGAGTCAATTCATTTTGACCTCGGTCGGCGCTACTGGTATTTCCATGGGTTCTTAAGTTGGTGGCTACATTGTCAATTGCACTGGTTCTACTGATTGCTGGGCTGGTGCTTCTTTCACTTCGGCTAATGCTTGCAGGGTGGCATCTTCTCCCACTGCACTTTCCTCCTTCTGAGGCTCCCCTGTTTCAAATGAAGGATCCAACTCAAAACAACTGTCATGGTTTTCTGCTTGAATTCTCTGTACCTCTGAATGGTATTTTCCCATCGGGGAGGATTGTGTTAGCATGTTGAGTGAATTCTTCAGTCGTATTTGACATTAACTCCATTGGCTATTGGCTTTTCCGACTGTCCCATCATTGTCCACTAGATTCACAAACCTATTTTAGAGTTAGGACCTGCATACAGACTGGTGGCCTCAAGTCTCTAATCACCTTCTTCGTTTTTGCTGACACTTCCTCAATTTGATCAACTTGGGCCTGGATTGCATCGATCTGGTCATTGATCTACTGTAGGTGGGCAAGGTTTGTGCAATCCTTTATGCTAGCAAATAATGTCATATTCACTCTGTCATTGGGTAGACCAAGTGATTTTTCAGCACCAGGCTTCCTGGCCAATCATGGAATCTATTCATCAAGGCATAGCCGTCTGTGAGTGCATCGGCTAGTGCTTGCTTCTTTGCTTCCACTTTAGTGATTTTACCCTTGATAGTCCTCATGTATATCTCTACCGGGTCTAGCAGTGCTGATATTACCATCTCTAGCTTCCTTTTCATGTCAGAATTAGTGGCTACTAGATTCGAGCATGCCACCTGGATGTGGTCGCAACAATTTACCAGTGTGTAGGTTGTGATGTCTATTGGCACCTCTGTGTTTTCTTCAACGATCATTGGCCATAATGACCGGAATCTCTGCATGACCTAGTCAACTCGGGCTTGTAAATCTGTAGTCGCTCACCTCAAGTGATCAAGTTCTTTTGTTACCTCCTGCAATCACTTTGTCTGCTACTCATGCTCCTTGGTAAGATCCTCATGGATCTTTTAGGCCCTGTGCGTTGCTTGCTATATGAATGTGAATAACTGCGTCGATGACCAGTGTTGTAGTGTGTTGGCTTGCATTGTGCCGAGCTTAGGGAAATTTTGTTGTATGGGTAGGCCGTTGGTGATAGATTTTTCGGAGTGGGAGCGGGCGAATGAAATTGTTGTGACTGCAGAGTGAACTATGAAGTGGGGGGAACAATGCTAGGGTTTGGGACCACTATGAGATTTATAGGAAAAAGTGGCCAGTACGGCTCAATCCTTTCTTCCTGCGGAACAGTGTTTGGGCTTCCCCCTTGTGGTGGGTCTGACCCAAGCAGTAGTGATGCAAGTGATGTTTGTTGTGTACCACTGGAAGAAGTGGTGCCCTTTGCTTGCCTTGCTGACTCAACCACTGTTTCCACAGTTGTTTGTCGTTGGTTGGATAGGAGGGTTTATGACAGGGTCGTGGAGGTGGAGGATGTGTGCGGTGAGGATTCCCACAACTAATGTAAGGCGATGGAGGTGGTGGTAGGAATCTATTCGATTATGGGAGACACAAAAACTGAGTACTTGACCTCATCAATAAGGTCGACAATTGGAGGTGGTGGAGCATTTTTTGGCTTTTTAACAGCTGAATTGCGAACAACTCTTTTCTTCTTTGGCTTGGGGACTGTTGGCTGAGATGGAGGGTGGGCTACTCTAGTGGGGAGTTTCATGGCTAGTGGAGTGGTGATGATGGGTGAAAACATAGTGGAACCTTGAAATTGCATGGGATAATTACTCTCACATGATTGTCCTTCAAATCTTGCAATTGTTCACCTTAGCTCGAACATTTTCTCCTCCATTTAAAGCACCATCAGTTGGAGTACATCTTTAGCTGGCCTTTTCTTGCTGTTTTCTGCTGCATCTCCCCTTATGCCTGCTACTTCAAGGCTCCAAACAAATAGTTATACTTCCTGTCAATAATTTCACAAGCCACCCTTGACCATGATCCCACCTCGGTGTGTAGTGCTACTACAGTCAAAACGAACCTATGTGGCCTCATCTTGAATGTCTCTAGGTAGACACACCTTGGTCTAAGGTAGGTGTGCACATGTGAGGCTCTAAACCATATTTCTTCTGAAAATTCATCTAGCAGAGTCTTAGGTATCCTCTACGTCGACCTTATCATGGTTAGCATCAGTTCATACCAATCCTTGAAAGCCGTCTCATTTATCTCTTTTGTGCTAGGATCCCATGATGCTCTCCATGGTTCATAATGGAGTGCTATCAGTTGTCCTTCGACAAGGGTCGCCATTTCCATTTCTTTGGCAGTCTCCATTTCCATATTGCCAAAGACATCAAAATTTACCCAAACAGAAAATTGGTACTCCGCCTATGCACATCTTCACATGCTTCAAAAAATTCATTAAGAATAAAAGCAGACCAGTTAAGTACCTCTCCTTGGCAACAATGTTCCACAACCAAAATTGCATCCAGTGTGCATTCATTTCTTGAAAAATGTCTCATGGTTTTGCCTGCTATGATGTAGCAGGAAAATCTGACATCAACCCTGTTTAGTCCTATATCTCGCATAGTAGTTATCTTTGTTCTACTTCTTGGCTCTTTTAGCACCTGCCCGAAATGTTATGCTGATTGCATTCCCTCCTAATGACAACCATGTTAGATGATGAATATCATCTACACGAATGGGGTACTCTTTGTCAAGCCATAGTGACCCCCCATGCATTCTGCTTGCCAGTAGTTTGGTAAATTGCATTGTGGCGAATTGAGTGCCGAAAACAGGTAGGCTTCTCAAATGAAGTAAGGTCGACCTCTGTAATCCTTTAAAGGAATCCTTGACTCTGGAAGTCTTGGTGTCGTCGTCCTTCTAGATTTCCTCTGCATAAACCTTCTTCTTCAAAGTTGGGAATTAGAAGCAATCCATAAGGTTGTTGTCAATTAGAATCGCCTTATCGTATTTGCCATATGAATTGTCAACTAGCTCAATTCGCTCATCTAATGGATCATGTGGAACAGAGACAATACCCTTCACCATCTCCCTTCATCTCTGGTATACAATTTTTACCTGAGGCTTCTCGCTTCTGTGTTTTTGCAACTGTTCTTCAGAGCGAACCTGGAATTCTTCTGTTATCTGCAATTGAAACTCATTGATTTCCTTCATTGCCCTGCGAGTTAAGTAGCCGGGCTTGACATGACGTTTCCTGACTGGACCTTAGCAACTAATTACTTCAGAAACTTTCCCCATGTGTTCTAGCCATACTTTGCCGCCGTCGGCTAACCTGGACCTAACAACCATGACGCGGACTTGGAAAGGACAGAGTGGGCTGCATGGTGTATTAATTTTACCATGATGGGGTTATTTATTAACTAAACTTGTGCTTAATGGGAAAAGATTTTGCGGCTCCTACTTTGACAGTTGCATTATTAGTTACTTATTATGGAAATGACTACTGGTACAATGGAAAGGATGGTACAACGTGTGATCATAAAGGCTGGAAAAAACGCGTGCCTACGTGTAATTTGCTGACTGTGACTGCTAATTCTACTTTTCCCTCTCCCCGACTGCAAATGGGTTGTGGCATGATGATAATGTTGCCGTAACCTTATTGAAATTTTGCTTATTTTTATGATAAAAAACAAGACTCTAACGAGCTGCTTAACATGACTGACTAAATTTTATTACCTCCTACCTACTTGTAGGCTCATTTCCAAGACCCTCTTTATTTTGAATTTGTGGTTGGTGCATTGTGGAAGGGCTTTAGGCATGCACCATTTACCCATCGATGCAACATGATTCCATCCAGTTGCACCAATATTACTGCTCCAGAATCTCTGATTTCTGTAACTATAAATGGTCCTAGCTAGTGCATCTGTAGTTTCCCTAGGAATTTCTAGAACTGCTGTCGTATAATAGTACCAGATCCCTAATTCCAAATGTCTTCCTCTTGATATTCCTATTGTGCCAAGCTTTTTGCCTTCTCTTCTCCATTGACTGATGAAACTCGGCCAAGAATAAGGATTTGTCAAGTTCCATTAGCAGACTAAGTCTTTCTCTCAAATCCATGTTGTCCGTCATTCTTGTTGCTTCAGATATGAACATGCTTGGTAGAATGAACTCTGCTGGCACCACTGCCTCACTTCCATATACTAGCTGAAATAGAGTTTGTTTATAGAGTCTCTTCACTGTTGTTGTGTATGCCCATAGAGTTGTTGGTATTCTCTTATCCCAGTCGTCCCTATTGGCTGTGTTGATGCCTCGAAAATCGCTGCAACAACATTGGGGGATAACCATCCGGTCCGAACCTTAAAGTAGCTCCTTTTCCGTTTGGTGTGGTGGCTCCGACTGGTTTAACTAGGTCCAGTTACCTTCTCCCTATTGCTATTGGTTTATGATGTATCTTTTCCTACCAATAGACAGGGATATCAGATCACTTCTCCTTGCTGATCAGGCAAGAGAATGACCCTTAAGCTGATTTGGGTTCAGCCATGCCATAACTAAAGTTCTGCCTCTTTGAGGAGAGGACTTAAAAGAATGTATAATTTACTCTAAATGCAAGCTTATTCTACGATACAAGCAAAAGAAACTAATCTAAATCCTATCTTAATTAGGCAGATATAGATCTAACCCAACTAAGAGCAAGATAATCAAAATATTGAGATTTAAATATGTCTTGTTTATAATGAATATCAAATTAATGAAGTAGTTCAATTAACTCATATTATGGTTACCAAAACACATTCTATTGAGACCTTAAAACTTGAAATAATAAACCAATAACATTCCAGGAAGTAGTTCACAAAAATGATATTGATTATCATATCAATAAATCCAATAATTGAATAATGATATGTGGAAATAATTCACAACACATTACCATTCAATAAATCGGTTTCATAAGACATATTTCAGAGTAAGTAGTTACTCAAAAATGAGAAATTAATCCATAAAAAAAGAGATACATAATAACAAGATTGAGACAAATTATCCATATTGACAATAGTGCACAAACATGAATAAAATGACACATTCCTGTCACCATAGAATTAAAACTGATATTTGAAACAGTAGTACTAGAAATACCAATTTATTGCATCCATTTCTCTGTCCTTGGTCTCCAATAGCCCTTTACATTGCTTGAACTTCTGTCTTCAAAACTAAAGCCACAATAGTGCAAACTCTGCCCCTCACACATAATTCAAGATACAAAGGGAAAATCCTCAATAATCCCCAGATCTGAGATTTTCTCTCCTCTCTCCTACAAATTTAAATTCCTATTACAGTAGTGCTTTCAGAAGTGTAAAATTGCAGAGGAGAGTAGCCCTTTTTACATTCTGCAATCTGTTATTTATAATATTTGTGAAGGAATTTTGGAGAGGAGAGTTTGTTCAAGAGAAATCTGCCAAATCCAATTTTTCTTGCTCATAATTCCAATCTTTAATTGTTGTAGCATTCTCATTGCTTGAAATCCTTTTCTCCATATCTTTTCCACCGTTTTCCTGCAAGAGAAATCAAAATAAATTAAAATGCAATCAAAATATCATTTCTGGCAATTAAATTAAACCCAATCAAATTCTATTTAAATAAATAACTAAAAATAAAATATAAGCTCTGTATTGATGCTTGGAATGGTTTGATTGGCAAATGATATCATTGACCAATGGATCTGCAATTAGAAGAGGCTTTAGACAAATGAAATTGAAGAAAATAACTCAGAAAATTGACTTTGTTTTCAAAATTCGGAGCCTGATCTTCTGCCTGATTTTTGACCCAATAAATGATCAAATCTATTGGTGAAACCTCCTCCAAAATTTTCTCCTTTATTTTCTCTTTCCAATGAGCTATCCTGGACCTCATTTGGCCAAGTATAACTCAATTTATGATCCTCCAAAATTGATGGATCAAATCTGGCATGAATTTGGAAATTCTGTTGCTGGGCTAAAAAAAATTCAAAATTCTCATTAAGAACTAAATCCTAAATTAGAATTCTAATTAATCCTAAATTAATTGTTAATTATAAACTAAACTAATTATTAATAACCTATTTATTAATCTAACTAACTGATATCTAATTAGCGATTTCTAAACAAATCTATTCTAATTAAAAACTAATCAATATTAATCTAAATGATATTTAAATTTTAATTAAATATGGAATATTATTAATTAATTTAATTAATATAATATATTACATATTATATAAACTAATGTTAAATATATACTAACCTACACCACTACTAATATATATAAAACATTAAAACTAACCATATCACCATACGTAAGAGTCCAAAAACAAGTCGTTTGAACCAACTATATAAAACCTTGCCTTTATTCCTTTTCGCTTATCGGCAATCGAGAGGATGGAGGGATTCATTAAAATATGTCAAGTGAACTTCCCCGATGCGATATCGCAGCCGGGGTTATGGTGTATATCGAGGCTTATAACTTATGTCATATATGAAACTCCCGATGC
>APFE031165206.1:0-15003 GCA_000404065.3 Pinus taeda | reverse complement strand
AATTAATTTAATTAATCTGAGATTTAATATTAACAATAATTTTGATTTTGGTTTTATTTTAGGAGGGTTATTTTATAAACTACAACCACTCTTAATAAAAGTAAAAATAACTAAAAATGAAAAATGTTAGTAAAAACTCGCTATGGGTTAATATTTAAAATGAATGCCTTATTGAACTAATTTATATACAAAATGCGATATTGTACATTTTATGCATTTTTAACCCAGGCTAGATAAATGATGAGACTTCAAAGGAGTGTCATTTTCAAACCAGTTGACCAAATGAGGCGAAACAAGCGCCAATGAGAAGCTTATAAAAAATCGATTCTAACAAAGCAATCAAAACAAGAATCCGAGGAAAACGAAAAATTAACAAAAATGTAGGGCAATCAACTAAATAAAAATCCAAAAAGGTGTTTAGCCAAATTTTTTATAGAAAGGGTCCCCATTATTTGAGTTGAGCAAACCAATAATGGGGGGTTGTGTTTTTACTACAACAATGGCGACACACAGGAGAAGAACCAGTTATCTCTCTTTGTTATGAATGAGATTTTCCTAGAATTAAAGTAAAAATAATTAAAGAAGAGAAAATTTTGCGTGAAATGCTTGACTAGGTTTATTAGTTTGAATAAAAACTAGAATCATCTAACTGTAATTTTTCTTAAAATTCCTCATAAATTAAAATATTTCAAAACTCTATATCAGTCCTTAATTAGTTGTAGAGATAAAGCAGGGGTCACTTTACAGCTTAGCTTTTAAAATATACTCCTTTGTCATAGGTAGAGTCACTGCTGCTAGCAAACAGCTATAGTTTCGGCAGGGTTACCTTTTAATCATCAATGATTCAGAATCCCATCTCTTTAAGAATTATTGATCTAGAGATAAATCCATTTATATATGTATTACTTTTATTTATTTTTTATTAAATCTTAAAAGTCATTGTCCTAGTATGGTAGCCAGATAGTTGACAATGTCATTCACTGGTTAAAATTGGACTGAACAAGCTGGTTCGTGATGAGACCCCATTGTCTTATAATTGTTTGTAATCATAAGCCATTACCCTGGTTTGTTTAACAGTGTTGGTAATGTCAGTCTATTTTTCCCCTATGATCATGGTAAGCAGGCTCACGATGAGACCTCTTATCTTTTAAGTTTAAATATATTTCTGGATTATACTCTAGAACAATAAGATTTTTTGGGACAGGGAGAATCATTGACTCCTTAAGAGTTAAGAATGACAGTTTCAGAGTTAAAGGTGCTTTGCTGTAAAGTGTCTTTACTTGGTTAAAAATAACTTTCCTTGACTGATAATATAACTTTGAAAGATCCTAATAAAATTTTGAAATCTCAAAAAGATTACAATTTGATGAAAAAGAAAATTTTCAAATTTTATGATACTTTGCCAACTTCTCGATTGGTAATCTCTTCCTTAAATATGTTTACCTTTATAATAAGAAAATTAAACTTTATTAAGAGATTTAAGAAAAAAGCTAATAGGTGACTATTAACAATTTTTCTCCATGTATCCTGACCATTGTCAGGTAACAAATAGGCCTTCCATATAAATCACGACAAAGTCACCAAAATCAAAACTGACAACCAAAAGAAAAGAAGTCTTATGCTAAAATGAGAAAAGAAATCAACGAACAAAAATTAAAACAAAGAAATCTCTAAAAATGGAAAGGAAAATCCAAGTTTCGCAAGATAAACTCAAACAAGAATGTTTATACCAATGTCTCCACAATATGAAGAAAAGAAAATAATCGTGTAATCATTCCTTCTTATGTTGAGATTTAGAAAAATCAAACCTCGCAGGGTTGTGAGTGTTTTAGGTTTTTTTTTTTTTGGATAGCAGCGACAATAAAATTCAGCCACAATGAAAACTTTATGTTTGATATTAATCTTCTTGTTTCAAAGCATCATCTTAATCATTTTCTAATAAAATGAATGCTTAAAGAAACAAACTAAAGGTTCAGAAACTTCCTGGTATGGCTGTTTTGATGAAGATTATCGCTGCTTTTTGAAATTAAGCCAAAAGAAGAGTATGGACCTTGAAAATCTGATTTGGCAAAAGATTGAAAGATTTTATGAAGAGCTGCAAAACAGAGTTTTATATCAGCATAATTTTTAAAAACAAAAATGAAACTAGAGTGATGAAATGGAAATTAATGAAAGTGGGTACATGAATCTTTCCATTGGATCATTGCTTTTGATCTTGCCTGAAAGGTATCAGTTTCTCCAAAGTGACTGACTTATTATTTTAATTAATATTAAAAACATGAAGAAGTCAAACTAACCAAAATCATATAACCCCAAAATCATTATTTATTTTATTTAAACTAAAGCAAGCAGTAAAAAATGGAATGCTTAGTGCTTAAGGGAATTGAAATTAAAAGAAATGCATCAGAAATGAAAATGAGAATTTGCAGTGATACTGTTTCTCAAAATATTATTAGTTTTATATATACTCCATGATTTTATAAATTGTCCAGAATCAAGACCAAATCTACGATAATAAAATTTAAATATGAAGATAGAGAGGTATTGAATTCCATTTTTAATTATGGAATTATATATTTAAACTAAAAATGTATGAGAAATTGAAATAATTTGAATATGCTGCAAATTGGTCATTAAACTGTTTCTTAGCATAGTGGTTACCCAAGCTCGCTTTTAAAAATAACACATTGCCGTATCAGATGATTTACATACATGTTTCTTCACCATGCTTCAAATTTAATCTGCCGAACTTCACTTTTTGCTATTGCCATATATCGATTAAATGTTAATGGCTCAAAGGCATGCATTGGAAGCTATCGCATCGGAGATTGCAATGGCAAATTGCTGATAAGAACATGTGCAATGAAATGAAGCGATCACATCATTAAAGAAACATTATATCGGGGATCAGAAAATATTTACATTGTGCTTCCCGTATCGCAAAACGCACATCGTGGATTCAGAGAAGTGACGTGAGCATAATAAATGTGATGAAATGATTGCACTATCGGCAATGCGATGGATGTCGTAGCTAATCGGCAATCGGCAAACTTTGGGTACCCGATGTAGCACAATATATTTTTTGCGATGCCGATATGCGATGAAGAGCGGACCCGATAACTTTTTATGATGGGATTTTAATAACATATCGGATCCGAGATATTGGCCATAAATAAAACTGTAAGGAAGCGATTGCGATATCAGCGATGCGATGAATGACATAAATAATCGGCGATCGCGATCGGCAATCTTAAGCGCACGATATAACAATTCTCAATATGTCGATCTGCGATGAAGAGTGGACTCGATAATTTTATGATGAAAATTTGATAACATATCGGATCCGAAACATCGGTCCTTTTAAAGTTATGCTCTTACCTTTATTGCGATTGAACGGATGCGATATTTTTTATGAATTTTATTTGAATTTCATATTGGGTCTGGAATTATGTGGTCATCGCAATAACGGTAAAGCCGTTTATCGGAGATCGGCATTTCATGATAATGGAAGTATATTCAACTGCAAATCTCTGATAAGCGAAATGCGATATGACATATGAGCGAAGTAATACATCGAAGATCTTTTATTAAGCAATTCGTTATCAAAAGAAATGCTAAAAACTACTTCCAATGAAATATTATGATGTGAATGGTCTTATGATATTCCTTGAAATTTCAATTGGGTTCTCTAAGTGAATAAAAGTAGAGTTAAAGGATATGCTTAAATTCTAATGCATCATAAATAGAACTTCCCTGAGCCTGTTGCAAATTTGAAATAGGTTTACTGCTTACTTTATGTTTTGAAAACAAATGAGAACCTGCAAATAAAACAGAACACAAATCAAAAATAAACTAAGGAAACTATGAACTAATAATGGATGAGAATAAACTTGTAAATGCGTACCTGAAAGGAATTTGTCTGTAAATTTTACTTGATAAATCCTCAAATTCTTCCTTTGATTAAAATCATCTCATTATTTATTCTAAATCTAAGTGTGCAATCAGTCTAAAGAAAATCTGTTTATTGATGTCTGTGGAATATAAAATTTACTAGAAATAAATATGAAACTATGCTTCTCTTTCGAAGTGAAACAACAATTTATTACCTCTGCTCATTCCGAATTAATCTTGAGAAAAATCTGTATTGTTATAGTGACTGTTCAATAATGCCTTTAGTAAATAAACATGATGCGTTTTACAGCATCAGATAATAAACTAAAGATTAGAATAAGATTAAGCCACTAATTGTAGAAAAATATCAAAACAGATTTAAATGTGTGCACTCGGTAAAATGGGCATCCTTAAGATCAGCTTTTGGCAAATTCTGAGGAAGATAATATGAACTTCATATGATTACCATGACAGGTTAGACTGACTAATAATGATTGAATTAGAATTAGGCTTATCATAGTCAATCATACATCTCATGGGATAATGGGATCATGAAGCTTTTATATCCTCAAATCCTTACCATATAAATTTTAAAAGAAAATCCTAGAGGGAAATCCCGAAATGAAGAAAAGTGGCTTTGAGGTGATTGATGTCAAGTGCAACTTTAATTGAATTTAATCGAGACATTATTCAAAATAGGCAGAGTAAAGATATCACTATAAGAAATTTCAAAAAGGAAAGCAAGAATTAAAATTTTCTGATAAGGAAAAATGTTTCCACTGAACATGTATGAGAAGGTTGATTGCTTTGTTTTATTTTTTAATCTACAGAACTATTACAAATAAATTAACTATATAAAAAAGCTAACTAAATTAATTCTACTCCTATTCTAACCATATACATGAAAATGACTAGGTATAGTCATATTTCCAATGTAGCCATTTTCTCAATTTTATTCCTGTGTTTATGTATAGTTCAAATGTTAGTAATAAAAATACAAATCTAATTAAACTAAGAAAATTAAATATGAAATCAAAATTTACAGTTATTGTTAGTAACTGATTTAAAATCTCTTTCTCATGAAATTTCCTTTCCAATTGGTTACCAATTGGATCACAAAAATCTGGATGGATTTTCATTAATGATTGGGAAATGTTCAAAAGAGGAGATGACAGGCCAAATTGTGAAGATGAACTTTTAAATTCAAAGGCCTGGAGAGAATTGTTAGTGTTATGTACAAATGTTAAGCTATTAACAATCTCTTTTGAGAGGAAAATTTCCAAATATTTTTCAAATGAATTAATGAAAAATGGATGGAAATCTTTCAAATGAAATAGAAAATTATTAATTGAATTGAATTGCTGACCAGATTGCAAAAATACATTCTCTTGTTGACATTGCCTTTGAAAAAATAGAAGCTTTTGATGAAACATTAGCATTGATTGAAATTGAAATATTGATATCTTTTGATGCTCATGATTATAATATGAAACTTCAATTTCCCAATCGGGCAATGCATCAATTGAGTGTTTGATAGTAAGGTGTTCAATATGCCAGCGAAAAGTGTGAAAATTTTGCAAAATAAAATCAGAAAATAAATCTAAATTTAAACAAAATAACTGTGAAAGAAAAACTAGAATGAAATCACTATTTGTACAACTAATGTTATGCACAATTGGGATCGTTTTGAAATAATTTCTCTTTCACAAAGATTGGCTAGAATTATGAAATTTGGGTAATTTCGAATTCTAATTTGTGAAATATAAAACGAATTATGATTATGAGTAGGAATGAGAGCTTGATCCTCATATGAATCATAAATTGGAATGTTTTCTTGAATGGTGAAATCATGAAGATAATTTGCTGCTCTAAAATGAGGATTAGTTGGAATAATTTCTACATTGAAACGTTCATCATTTATAGATGTTATTTGAATTTTATCATGAGGATTATCTTGAGAAAAATTGAAATCAACGTCCTCAATATCAAAGTAATCATCATAAATGACTTCACAAGATTCTGTAGAATTCCCTTCTATCTCATCCAACATATCCAAACAAGGAGGAACAAGAATTTCATGTTCATTAATGGTAAAAGAATGATCAACAATTGTTTCTTTATCTTGATAAGAATTTAATGGTAATTCATTTAAATCATCCTCTTTAATTTCTGGAATATCATTAATACCAAGAGGAAAAATATTACCATCATTGAAAATATTAGGATAAAGGGAAAAATGTGAACCTGAAACAATGCATTTAAAATTGTCTCTGTTTGAGAACTCTTGTGCATTATGCTCATTGTAAATTTCAGATTGTAGATCATTCCTTTGTGTGCGTATGCTTTCTTGAAAAACGCTGCTTTGCTTCTTTAATTTTGGCATTTGCTCATCATGGATAAATTCATAAATTTGTACAGTAGTTTGCATTTTGATTGTTGGTTGTATTTGCTGATTTGCAATTTGATTTTCCGAATTTACTTCAAAGTAGCTTTCAGATTTCAATGCGGCTTTTTCTCCAAAATTGATGTTGTTGTCTTCTTGCATTTGAATGGAAATATTTTCCAAGCTTTGTGAAACCACTTCATCACCATTTATTTGCACATCCATGTTGGGATTTTCATTTATATTGTAATGGCATGAAACAAAGCTTGAATTAATTTCATATGGATTGGGAATGGGTAGAAGAGAACAAATATATTCAAACCAATCTAATGATTATTCTTTTGTAGGTTTATCTTCGTCTTTAAATCTTAAGCAATTCAAATGAAATCGATTATTAAAATCATTAATAGACTCATTTTCACACCTACGTAGATATTCAATTTCTTCACATACCTGTTCATAATCATAACCGTCGAATTTACAAATGAAAATTGTAACAAATTGATCCCAACTGTGGATTGAAGCAACTGGAAGAGTTCTACACCAGCTTCTGGCTTTTGCCGCAAATGTGAGAGTAAAAATTCTACATAAGATGCCTTCATCAATTCCTTGAAAATCATATTTTGAAACATTTTGAATAAATTGAAAGACATGGTTAAAAGCAGAAGAATTTTTCTTACCATTAAACTTTGCCTGAGACAAGAGTCTTACCACTTCGGGTGGAGTGTTGGAAGATGCACGTCCATGGATACAACTCCAAATTGGAAGTTTGAGAGGAGCCATTGCAATAAATAAAATATTAAAATTGAAAAGACTCCAATAGACAAAAAATCTCGGCCCTCCTTCTAGCGCCAAAAATGTTGATGCCTCGAAAATCGCTGCAACAATAATGGGGGATAACCACCCGGTCCGGACCTTAAAGCAGCTCCTTTTCCGTTTGGTGTGGTGGCTCCGACTGGTTTAAATAGGTCCAGTTACCTTCTCCCTATGGCTATTGGTTTATGATGTATCTGTAACTACCAATAGACAGGGATATCAGGTTACTTCTTCTTGCTAATCAGGCAGGAGAATGACCCTTAAGCTGATTTGGGTCCAGCCAAGCCACAACTAAAGTTTTGCCTCTTTGAGAAGAGGATTTAAAAGAATGTAGAATTTACTCTAAATGCAAGATTATTCTATGATGCAAGCAAAAGAAACTAATCTAAATCCTATCTTAATTAGGAAGATATAGATCTAACCCAACTAAGAGCAAGATAATTAAAGTATTGGGATTTAGATATGTCTTTGTTTATAATGAATATCAAATTAATGAAGTAGTTCAATTAACTGACATTATGGATAACAAAACACATCCTCTTGAGACCTCTTAACTGAAATAATAAACCAACAACATTCAGGAAGTAGTTCACAAAAATGATATTGATTATCAAATAAATAAATCCAATAATTGAATAATAATATGTGGAAATAGTTCACAACACATTACCATTCAATAAATCAGTTTCATAAGACAGATTTCAGAGTAAGTAGTTACTCAAAAATGTGAAATTAATCCACAAAAACAGAGATACATAATAATAAAATTGAGACAAATTACCCATATTGACAATAGTACACAAACATGAATAAAATGACGCATTCTTGTCACCATAAAATTAAAACTGATATTTGAAATAGTAGTATTAGAAATACCAATTTATTGCATCCATTTCTCTGTCCTTGGTCTCCAACAACCCTTTACATTGCTTGAACTTCTACTTTCAAAACTAGAGCCACAATAGTGCAAACTCTGCCCCTCATACATAATTCAAGATACAAAGGGAAAATCCTCAATAATCCCCAGATCTTAGATTTTCTCTCCTCTCTCCTACAACTCTAAATTCCTACTACAGTAGTTCTTTCAGAAGTTTAAAATTGCAGATAAGAGCAGCTCCTTATTACATTCTGCAATCTATTATTTATACTATTTGCAAAGGAATTTTGGAGATGAGAGTTTGTTGAAGAGAAATCTGCCAAATACGATTTTGTTTATTTGAAATCCCAATCTTTAATTGTTGGAGCCTTCTCATTGATCGGAATCATTTTCTTCATATTTCTCCCACTGTTTTCCTGCAAAAAGAAATAAAAAAAAATTAAGATGCAATCAAAATATCATTTCTGGCAATTAAATCAAATCCAATCAAATTCTATTTAAATAAATAATTGAAAATAAAATGTAAGATTTCAATTGATGCGGGGATGGTTTAATTGGCTAAAGATATTATTAATCAATAGATCTGCAATTAGAAGAGGCTTGGACAAATGAAAATGAAGAAAATAACTCAGAAAATTGATTTTGTTTCAAAATTCGGAGCTTGATCTTCTGCCTGATTTTTGACCCAATAAATGATTAAATCTGTTAGTGAAACCTCCTCAAAACTGTTCTCCTTGATTTTCTCTTTCCAATGAGCCGTCCTGGGCCTCATTTGACCAAGTATAACTCAATCTATGAACTTCCAAAGTTGATGAGTCAAATCTGGCATGAATCTGGAAATTCTGTTGCTGGGCTAAAAAGAGAATTTCAATTAAAATTTTAATTCTAAATTAGCATTCTAATTATCTAATAATTAATTCTATTTTAATTACTAATTATAAATTAAACTAATATTAATTAGTATCTAACTAACTACTAACTAATATAATTAACAAATTAATCTAATTAATTAATATAATTAATTATAAATAAATTAATCTAAATAATAATTAAATTTTAAATTAATTAAATTCTACATATTAATTAATTTATTTAATTTAAAATCTAATATAATATAAAAATTTTAACTAACTATTATCACCATCGTAAGAGTTAAAAGAACAAGTTGTTTGAAACAAACCATACAAAACTTTAATGAATTGTTTTTATGCCTTTTCGCTATCGGTAATCGAGAGGATGGAGGGGTTGCTAAACATGTTTTGCATAAAAGCTCCGATGCGATAAGACTTGGTTAATGCCCCTTTGCTTTATGTTTTATTTATCAGAGATCGGGGTATGGAGATATCGAAGTTTTTAAACTTTGGTACAATGCAAAATCCCCGATCTGATATCGACATCGAGGTATGGTGTGTACCGGGGTTCTTAACACTTGTTTAATACAAAAGATCCGATGCGATTGAAAAGTGCCGATGCGATATATATTTTTTTATATATTAAATTTTAATTTAATTAATTTAATTATATTTTAAATAATAATTAATTTAATTAATCTAAGATTTAATATTAAAAATCAATTTTTATTTTGATTTTATTTTATGAGGATTATTGTATAAACCATAGCCACTCTTAACAGAAGTAAAAATATAAAAATAAACTACAGCCACTTCGAAAATTTTGGTTTTTCGAGATTAATAATTGATTTGGAAATTGGAGTAAATTTCTTAAATCCCGATAATTATGATTTGACCGCATAATTAAGAATGGAAAAATGTTAGTAAAAACTCGCTATGGGTTAATATTTAAAATGAATGCGTTATTGAACTAATTTATTTACAAAATGCAATATTGTACATTTTATGCATTTTTAACCCAGGCTAGATAAATGATGAGACTTCAAAAGAGTGTCATTTTCAAACCAGTTGACCAAATGAGGCGAAACAAGCGTCAATGGGAAGCTTATAAAAAATCGATTTTATCAAAGCAATCAAAACAAGAATCCAAAGAAAACAAAAATTAACAAAAGCGTAGCGCAATCAACTAAATAAAAATCCAAAAAGGTGTTTAGCCAAAATGTTTATAGAAAGGGTCCCCATTATTGATGTGTTCACTTCAACAATGGGGGGGGGTTGTTTTTTTTTTACCACAACAGTGAGATACTTGGAGAATGCCCAATCACTACACACAATACACTACATATCTCAATCAGGAGAACAACCTAGTACATATAGGCTTTCTCATAATCAGGGTGGTTTCAACCACTCCCTAGATAGCAGGACCTGAGACCTAAGATTAGAGTCGCAATCCTATCATCATCATAACAATAATCTAACTTTAGCTTTCTCCATTAATTCCAACACTCCCGCTTAATGGACAAAGGGTATTGAACAATAACATACACTTGTTGGTCGAATCTCACCTAGGCTCACAATTAAAACATGAAACAACTTGGTAACAAAGGTTTTCATTTTTTTCTTCTTGCAGTAGAGCCCATACTTTTTCATCTTGAGTCGAGGCTTCATCTTTTCCTTCCTCGCCATGAGGTAGTGATATCTCTCCACCTCATTTCTTCCCCAGTGATGGAAAGCTTGATTTCTTACTCTTGCCCTTATCAAGATTACGATAGGCTGGATAGGAGAACTTTCCCTCTCATTAACTTTGGTGTCAACCATTTGAATGTCAGCTATGATGTCTTCATCATTCATCGATTTAATGTCTGCACACGCAAAAATATTAATGAGATCATTACACTTTAAATATAAATTTTCTCCAGCTTTTTCTTCTTCTATCATGTCTTTGCAATCAACTTCATGTGGCTTGTCCAACTGATCTCCAACACTTTGTTCCTCTTCACACCCTTCTTAAAGATCAACTCATGTGTCTTTAATATTCATATTTTGCACAACAGATTATGCCTTTTGATTCTTGTGGTCATCAAGAGAACCACATATTTCTACTGATTCGAACATACTACTCATACTAATTTCTCCAAATGAACACATGAAAAAAACATCATCGAAAAGATCCATATTCATAACACCATTTATTTCACTCCAAATTCCTTCGAGAAACTCCACACACCTCCTGATGCGACAACAATTCCGCACAAATAAAACTCTCGCTTAATGCAATGCCACTCAACACATTTTCTCTTCTCACCAAACCCTATCTGTTGATAGAAAAAATGTGAAACTCTTCTTTTCTCTACACATATTCAATGTTTATAGTTGCAGTCTCCTGTGCACTCCATAAATATAGGATTCCACTACCACCCACCATGTTATTCAAATGCCATAGCTGAGATTATAAAGTAGTATTTTATTTACTGGAATCAGTTTTCACAGAATTATCCATCGATGATCTCAGTGATCATCGTCAACAAATGTTGCATGTGAATACGCTTGCGACTGCTACACAGGAGATATCTAGTTGTAGAAGCTATTCAAAAACCCCACAGGGTTACAATGTATATAAACACAGAGTGATACTTGAAATGTATTCACCAAGCAATTCATCAGGTGAGCTACTCAAAATTTCTAGTATAATTCTTCAAAGGAGAAATTCATAAGTTATCCTGCATTCATGACCTGGTGACGTATTTGTAGGTGTTGACGTGCTTTTGGGCAAAGAAATTCCTGCAATTCGCTCTTGGACTCCCTTCATTCTCTTTTGACCATGGACAAGGTGTTGTAAGAGGTGAAAAATGACCCTCAGAAAATTGTTGTTGTATGGAAATCTAAACTCACTCTTGATGCTGGATCCTAGATCACTATTGTTGAGGTATGTGCATTCCTAAAACTCTTGGTTTCTTACAGAATTTCGAAAGAATTTAAGAGAGAAGAGTTTCAATTTATGATTTGCTCAATGGCCTCTCCTCACGACTTCCAATTTTCCTCTTCGACTAGCAGAGCTTGGATCTCTAATGAAGGGGCAACAAATTCACAACAACGGCTACCATTTCCCAGTGCACCTAGTTCAAATCAACCACACAGGGCCACCGACTAGACACGATAGGCAGACGCCCCTGCTGGGTGACCTATCGTAGAAATCCTCTACGCGCAGGCTCCTCTGGCACCCTAGGATGCTGTTTTCCACAGGCTTCACCAGATCCATGCTCCACATTGCTGGATCTGAACTCCTTATAGCCCTGTTGGCGATCCAGCCTCCTCTATTGTTCCCTTCAGCGATCTGGCCTCCTCTCTGCGACCTCTTCCCAAATGGCAGTCCTCTACTCAATGTTCCACAGCTCCAACACCTCAATGCAACCTCAAACGACCTCTACTCCTTCAAATGACAGGGCCTCCCTCACGAAAGTGCAATCTCTAAGGTGATCTTGTAGCCTTATCGATGCTCTGAACTCCTCGAGGCTCAATTTGTGCTACGACGCTGCCATAGCCACCAGCGCAAAAATCCACAGCAAACTAGGTCGGCGCGATTGACCCTCCAAACAACGTGACGTTAGTCAGGCCTTTCAAATCAACATATAGGTCCCTCTATCCTGTAGCTCTAATACCATGATAAAAAATGAAATTCTAATAATTAAATAGCTCTCCAAGTGAGATACCTAGACAGTGTCCAAGCACTACACACAATACACTACATACCTCAATCGGGAGAACAACCTAGTACGTATAGGCTTTCTCATAATTAGGGTGGTTTCGACCACTCCCTAGATAGTAGGACTTGAGACCTAAGATTAGAGTCTCAATCCTATCATCATCATAACAGTAATCTAACTTTAGCTTTCTCCATTAATTCCAACAATGAACTCTTCCATGTTAAGAGAAACCTTAACATAGAGGCAGATTAATTGGCTAATCAAGAAACACTTTTAGAACAAGGTGTGTTAAGGATAGATGAAGGGGAGTTGAATATAAAACAAAACCCATGAGAAACACAGTGGATATTTTTTTCCTTTGAAAGTCATAAGAATTAAATTGAGAATAATGTGTCAGGTCTCATTATCTAATCTGATCATGCATTATTTCAAAATCATATTAACTCCCTGAGCACTATGGTGGACTTTGTCTGTCATGGAGGGACATAGTTGTGTGTCCATCTAGATAGTGATCATCGCGCTGTCTTGGGTAAAGGATAGATGGAAGAAAAATTACAATTAATAAAAACTTTCAAATGTGGCAGGCCTTCGTTCTTTTATTCGAGATGTAGTTTGCATGTGTGATATCTATGCCCTTATTGGAATTTGTTTCTGACAACAACATTTCCATTATGGCCTCTAATTCTCCTGATCGGTTGGCACCTGCGGCTTGAGGTGACATTAATGTCGAATGTAGAGGCTTCAAATCAAGGGAAGTTAGCTTGATGGTATATAAAGAACATCAGAGAAAATATGAAATCCCAAAGTCAGGGATTAGAGTAATGACCTGTCAAGTTTATGAACGGGTTTGGCATAGGTTAAAGATTATGGAGCATAATTCTAAAAATACAAAATAAGAGCTCAACATCTCGCTAGTTAAAATAGTACATGCTCTGGAATTTCTCATTGCATTGATGTCAAGGCATGCAAAGATGATCCTGAATGAATCATGAGCCATGTGTAAGCTCTTAAACTAGAGAATGGGAATATTGGAGGTTAAGATGGATTCTCTACAATTATAAGCAAATGAAATGTTGAGCTTCCATGTGGGAAATATGGGATAGGAAGAGAACGACAATGACGATGAGGTTTGTAGTGGAGCACTTGAGGATATCATGGAGCAACATCTAACTTATGGGCATCACAAGGAGAGAAATCTTGACTCTATAGACAGTGAGGACGCCATTTCTTGTTAGGTTGAGCCTAAAGAAAATGAATCCCACATCGGTTCCATTATGGAGGATATGTAGCGATTTACCTAGTTAATGTTTTGTTATGCTTTGCAAATTATATCGCAATAGTGGTTGGGATTGGATGAATAAATCTGATGTGATTCTCCGATTATCCACATTGACACCTCTCGAAATGAAAGAAAGACAAAAATGAGTGCCATTGTTGCTCCTTCTGAAGGAATGGGCCCTCTGGTATGTGTAACAGGGCAAGGGGATACATTGGATCATGGCTCATAAAGACTCTACTGGAGAATGGGTACACAGTGCATGCCACTCTCTGAGATCAAGACAACCCTTCAAAGAATTCATGCCTTCTCTCACTCCGAGTGGCCCAAGAGAGGCTTCGTCTTTTCAGAGCAGATCTCTGTGAGGAAGGGAGCTTCGATTCTGCCATCCATGGCTGCGGCGACGTCTTTTATGTTGCCACTCCTACAAATTTTGGTTCCCAAGATTTGGAGGTAAGCACGAACACTTAATAGGAATATTTCAATATATAGGGACTACAAAACTGAACCAAATATTGGTTGTGAGTAGAACAAGCACAACCATATTTCCAAGGTAAATATGGTTGATATATTCCGATAGGAGTATATCAAGCATATATATCAACCACATTTTCCATTGTGATTGATATATGTCGATAGGCTTATTCCAATATTTTTATTAATTCTAACTAACTTTTATGAATATTACTTTATATTTATATACATATAATTTATACATATATTATAAGAAAAGGTCCTTTACATAACTAATTCCCATTTAAATACTAAATAACTTATAAGTTTTAATTACCATACAATACCTTTTTAACAAACCATTAACACCATTTAAATTATTTTATATATTTATATAATTTTATTGGTCACCTAATATAACTAATTTCCATTAAATTATATTAATTTTTATGACCTTGGTCCTAAAGTCAAAATTAGTCGTTGGTCAAGTTAGCCATTGGAGGCTTTGCTCAGACTATTTAACGTGCTAAGCTGGATCTGTTTCTTCAAATTGTTGTGACGATGAACCACACTAGTTGGTTCGAAACGCGCCGACACACGATTTATCTTGTGATTTGCGCTGAAGAATTTCTCTTAAACTTGACATGGATCACAGAAGCCTCAATTCAACAATCGATAGGCTTATATCAACCATATTAATAATTATTATGGGTATTTAGGATTATTAACAACTATATAAATATTAACAACCA
>APFE031165203.1:1200-23237 GCA_000404065.3 Pinus taeda | reverse complement strand
ATATATATACATGCCAAATAATATTATATTGATACTCCTTTTTTTAAATTTAGATTAACAGGCTGTAAATTATTTGAAACATTGAAAATGAATTATATATATAATTTTATATCAATCTAATAATTATTATTATTATTTTTATAATAATAATAATATGGAGTTTATATATATATATAAAATCTGTTAAAATAATTTGAATAATGGATTAATTGCTTATTGTTAATAGGCTCTTAAATAGTAAAAAGTTTATTGAATTCATCCATATTGCTTTAGGTATTATTTTTTTATAATGACTATAGGCAAATTACATAATATAAGTGTGGAGGCAATTTCAAATTTTAAAAAGAAATCTTAAAATAAGATAATAATATATTTGAACAATCTTTTGTCACTCTCAACCAATATCATAAGTTAACCCATATATATTTATATAGCTTTGATATTTACTATAAATACAAAATAATTGAAAGTTAAAAATACTATATGATATGCTCTTTTGTTCACCAAATATAGTAAATTTATGCTAGGTTTTATCTCTAAAAGTATTTTGAACCTTAAAATAAAACACATATGTATGAGTTTTTAATGAAATATTATAATATACACTTCATGCTACAATTTTGAATATATAAATGTGTTATGTGATGTGCTTATGAGATGATCTCCATGAGCTCATTGCATAAGTCTATGGATATATCACCTCTAGAGGTTTTTGAGTCCTTGAAATATTGATTGTTGCGAGAAAATATTGATCACTCCTAGAGCTCATAAAGAATATCTCTCTCTCTCTCTCTCTCTCTCTCTCTCTCTCTCTATATATATATATATATATATAGTCTTTTCTTATACTATGTCAACTGGATAATCAAGGTATTTTCCTCCAACACCCATAATGGTGGTTGATCATAATTTTGGAATTAATTAAAGTTGATCCAATAGAAACTTTACATATTGTATATTTTTATTGTATGAATATTATCATATCTAATAGACAAATATTCATCTCTTTATAAGCCAACTATAGGTAAAATTCAAGGTTTTCTTATGGATCATATAAAAGGTTTAAAATGTTTTCTTCCATGAATTTTTAGTGTTAACAGAATTGTTGCATTATGCCATATACTCATATAAAGAATAAATTTTTTATTTTCTCTCCTATATTTATATTGGCATGGTATATACCTTTTTCAGTTTCTACAAGGTTCAGTATTATGGCATTCTAATATGAAATAATAATTATAACTAGTATAGACCTATCATAACCATGTATCTACCAAGAGCTTAGAGGAATCAAATCTAATGATGTGAAAATACTTTCTATATTCAATTAGAAAATACTATTATATTGTAATGGAAGAGGTGAAAGAAACTATAAACATTGTGAATAATTTTTCCATATGCTACCTATCTATGGAGTTATTAGAAAATACTATTATATTGTAATGGAAGAGGTGAAAGAAACTAGACAACATTGTGAACAACATCATGGTCGTAGTTCCATATTTGAAAATGCATGAAAAATGGTTGGAGCCATGATGATAATAATAAAAATTCGAGCATGATTTTGAAAAAAATTAGCTAAATTTTTTTAAAATGTGGATTATTGTTGTCAAGTTTTAGAATTTTGAGTGCCTTAATTGTTCATAGAAAATGATAGAAATTACAGCATGATTTTGAAAAAATCTAGCTAATTTTTTTTTAAATGTCAATTACAGCGGCCACGCTGGCCGCTTCAGTATTTTGGGTGCCCACGCATTCATGATGGATGCTAAATCAATTTCCACCATCCAAAAAAAATTTAAACACTCCCACAATCAAATTTCAGACATTTTTGTCCAAACAAAATTGTGACCTCTTTAGATAAGACTCGAAGAAAATGGTCTACCTTTGTGTGGGAAATATGATTGAACATCAAAGTTTCAATTGAAATAACACCAAGAGAGTCTCAGAACTTGTGCCTCCATTTATAAGCCATATTAACTAAGCCATTTCTTATTCTTCAGACCCTTTTTCTGGAATAAACCTTCTGCTTATGGTGGGCTGATTAGGCATGTATCTGGTGTAAGGGTATTGCCAAAAATTAACTGCAGAATGAAGAGCTGAGGCCACCCATATGATTATTGTTATTGCCTTTTCAACTTCTTCCAAGCTCTCCATGTTGTACCACCATGTCTCGTCCTTCTTGTCTCCGTGACCAACATTTCTGATTTCATTCCACCATGCTTGCAACTTTGTATCAAATTTCACTGCATCATCATTCTGCTAGTATAAGGACAGGTAGTCCTTAACCCATGAAACTATTGCCATGCATATCTCCAATCCATCCACAACATAAGGGTAGTCTTCCATCATGAGCTTCAACCTGTAGGGCATTAATGAGTCCACCACTACCATACCCCTGTCAAGTTGTAGCCACATTTAGGTAAAAATGTTAATCAAAATTCAAATGGTTGACATAAAGATGAGGCTCAAATTTTAATCAGTATTGATTACTTTTTAGAAAACAAAGAGCTCTAATCACCACAACATCATACTAGAGTTTGAATTCCATAAATAAAACATTACAGTAAAGAACGGAACTGACTCAAAGAAAAAATCTGTATACAGAGAGATACAGTATAATTGTAAGGAGATCGTGCATATTTATAATAAATTGGGAGAAGCCCAACATTGAAAACTGGTAGTTGGAAAATTCACCAACTAAGTAATGATAGGTCAAATGTGCATATTAATTAGATCATTGACCTAAATAAATTTTAGTCTTTAACTCCATCGTGTATGTACAACAACGATTATGATTACCTTTTCATGAGATCTGCAACTAACCCATGTTTGTCAAGCCTCCATTGCCTGTACACCACCGAAGAAATCTCCAAGGCATACTTTCGAGTAAACATTGTTCTTTCAAGAATGCCTCTGCCATTTATAAGAATCTGGCGAGCTAGAGCATTCATGTTGATTGTGTCCTGGAAATGAGGGCTCAATAGCTTGTGAACGGGATGCATCACACTGAGCTATCTGTTAGTAGCAATAATAAATGGTTTTGTAACTGCATGAGTCTTGAGCCTGAAAGAATCTGACCATTACAGTCTCAGTCTGGACTATATATAAAATGATATTGTAAATATCAAGCAAATTTTGCAGGTATTCTATTAGTTGTGGCTATTTGGGTTTTACGAGTGACTGATAAGCTGATGGTAACCAGAATCATTAATGGTCATGTACGCTTTAGCGAGCTGCCATAGAGCTCCTTTTGCGCCTTCCTCTGCTGAAGTAAACACCTTCCCAACACTTGCCCGATCTTCTGAAGGGGGTAGGATCAACTCGATTGCAACTGGCCTTAATGTGCCATCCTTCTTTAGGAAGAGAATTGAACGAGAAGCATATGTCTTTGTGATAGACAGAGCATTTATTCAATCCAAATGCCAGAATGAAGAGTCTGTTGTCCCAAAGAGCCTGAAAATATCATATCCATCTATGAATACATGAATCTGTAAAAGAAATTCCCATCTGAAGCCCCGAGTAGGCTATGAGTGAGAATTTTTGCCTCTACATAAGGGTTCATTAGATAATGTGTTCTATAAACCGCTCTCACATACTCAACTACATGACTGCCCTATTCAAGAAGCGAGGTATTCCAATAAGCATGTGAATGAAAATCACCTACACAATTTACAAATTACAACAACAACCAACCAACAAAAAAAAATGTACTCAGCAGACTAAGGCAACAAACTGGTCAAGTAATAATCCTCAAAAGGGCCAATATACTCGGACTGTCCATTCGACTAGGTATTACCACCTATATTTTTATCCTGATTTAAGTATATTTCCAGTAACAATTCACCAAATCGTACTCAGCCTATGTGATGAAACAATATCACCAAAAGTTCATACTAAGCATGTTACCAATAAAACTGTTGGCTAAACCTATAAACAATCTTAATCATCCACTTCTACCTGCCTTCTTAGTATTAGGCTTTTACCAACAGGTGTGTGATTAAGTTGTTTCTCATATTTTATCAACTACCAAGTTTGACAGAAAAGAAGTGCAAATTTCCTACCTCCACCATCTAATAGATCTGCTAATTTCTAAATCATTCAAAACTTGAATAGGGCCAATGTATTGAAATAACACCATGAGAGTCCCAGAAGTTGTGCCTCCATTTATAAGCTATCTTAACTAAGCCATTTCTTATTATTGTGACCCTTCTTCTGGAATGAACCTTCTCCTTATGGTGGGACGACTAGGAATGTATCCGGCATAAGGGTATTGCCCAAAATTAACTGCAACATGAAGAGCTGAGTCCACCCATAAGATTGTTGTTATTTCCTTTTCAACTTCTTCCACGCTCTCCATGTTGTACCACCATGTCTCGTCCTTCTTGTCTCCTAAACAACATTTCTCATTTCGCTCCACCATGCATGCAGCTCTGTATTAGATTTCATTGCATCATCATTTTGGTAGTACAAGGATAGGTACTCCTTAACCCATGGAACTATTGCCAACCATATCTCCAATCCATCCACAGCGTAAGGGTAGTCTTTGATAATCATCTTCAGCCCGTAAGGAATTGGTGAGTCCACCATTGCCATACCCCTGTCAAGTTGTAGCCACATTCAGGTAAAAATGTTAATCAAAATTCAAATGGTTGACATAAAGATGAGGCTCAGATTTTAATAAGTATTGATTACTGTTTAGAGAACAAAGAGCACAAATCAGCAGAACATAAACAAAGAGCACAAATCAGCAGAACATCATACCAGAGTTTGAATTCCATACATAAAACATTATAGTAAAAAATAGAAATGACTAAAAGAAAAAATCTGTATACAGAGCGATACAGTATAATTATAAGGAGATCGTCCATATTTATAATAAATTGGGATAAGCCCAACATTGAAAAATCATCCTTGGAGAGTTCACCAACCAAGTAATGATAGGTCAATTATGCACAGTAATTAGATCAGTGACCTAAATAAATTTTAGTCTTTAACTCCATGGTGTATGTACAACAACAATTATGATTACCTTTTCACGAGATTTGCAAGTAACCCTTGTTCGTCAAGCCTCCATTGCCTATACACCACCGAAGAAATATCCAAGGCATACTTTCCAGTAAACACTAAACTTTCAAGAATGCCTCTGCCATTTATAAGAATCTGGCAAGCCAGAGCAGTGATGTTGATTGTGTCTCGGAAATGAGGGCTCAATATCTTGTGAACGGGATGCATCACACTTAGCTGTCTGTTAGTAGCAGTAATAAATGGTTCTGTAAGTACATGAGTTTTGAGCCTGAAAGAATCTGACCATTACAGTCTCAGTCTGGAGTATGCATAGAATGATATTGTGAATATCAAACAATGCGGGTATTCTATTAGTTGTGGCTACTTGGGTTTTACCAGTGACTCATAAGCTGATGGTAACCAGAATCATTAATGGTCACGTACGTTTTAGCCAGTTGCCATAGAGCTCCCTATGCGCCTTCCTCTGCTGGAGTAAATGCCTTCCCAACACTTGCCCGATCTTTTGAAGGGGGTAGGCTCAATTCGATTGCAACTGGCCTTAATATGCCATCCTTCTTCAGGAAGAGAATTGAACAAGAAGCATATGTCTTGGTGATAAACAAAGCATTTATTCAATCGAGATGCGGTATCAAGGCATCATGGTGGTCCAGAATGAAGAGTCTGTTATCCTAGAGAGGCTGAAAATATCATATCCATCTAGGAATACATGAATGTCATTGTTGCTGCAGATCAAAAGACAAGCGAAATTACAAGGAACAAGCATTGAGTTGGATCAATATACCTGCTCCACTGTTAGACCATCGAGATTATTTTCGATGTGTGAAGCAGTAATAGAACTCATTTGAGAACCAGACATCAAAGGGTCTAGTTTACTTCTCGAAGGAAAACTCTGTGAATTGAATCACCCACAACATTAAAATTATGTAGCCTAAGCTTAATTAAAAATAGAGAGGAGACAAATGGGGATTAGAGATTTGTTGATTACTTGGAGTCTCTGTATAACAAGAGGATTGACTCCGGCCACCATGTAGCGTGCAAATTCTTCATCTTTCCTCCATGCAAATTCGTCATCTACACCTGTTAATCCCATTTCCAATAAGTTCAATTATTTAGAATATGGTAGAAATCAAGCACAAAATAAGAAGATGCATGGACGTGTTTGGAAGAGAAATACTCACCGGCTATAACTTGAGGAAGGGGATACTTGAACAATTTTCCACCGTCTATTGTAAGAAACTCTTTGACAAGCTCAAAGGGAATGAAATTTTTGGCAGCTTCCAGAATTGATTTGTTGGGAAACTTTTTCCCCATCGGAAAAGAGCTTCTTAATGTCTTTAAAGGAGTCGAACTCATTCATAGTTGAATCAAATAGCGATTTGAGCTCTGGTACCAGGAATTAAACAATTGCCTTGAGGGATTGCACTAAGAAATCAGACATTTTCAGATGCCCAAAATGCTCATCTCGTGGGACACATCTCATACTGTTTACAGCATCAACACCCAAAATCCAGGTTGCGATGTCGCTCGAGAAACTGTAGCAACAATGGTTGCCGCGTCCATCGTTTTATGAACACCTGACTTCTCTTATTCTCAAAGCCTTTTCAAACTGCAACTCAGGGGAATTAAAATATGGGTGACTAATAAGCATCTAATGACTGCCATTTCCATGAGCGAGAACAACGAGATGAAAATTTACTAACGTTTAAGTTTCATGAATCATTTTTTGATCAACGATCAAACTTTGTTCAATCATCTAACACCACAAATCCATGGTGAACAATAGGACACGGCGACGGCTGGGGCCATTCATTTCAAAGGGAAACGCCTTATGGTGTAAATATTATTTTATTTCAAGAGATAAAAATAGAAAGAATAAACCAATAATTGAATTATTGTGTAATCCTTAATATTTATATTGTGTCTAGAGAAAGCTTCAGAGTTTTCTCCTCCTCCGTCTTTCCCTTTTTCTTTGTTTTCAAAATAAAGATCCTCATAATTATTTAATATTATTTTATTTTAAAAGATAAAAATGGAAAAAGTAAAGTAATAATTGAATTATTGCATAATGCTTAATATTTATATTTGTATTTGGAAAAGTATTTTTCTTTGTTTTCAAAACAAAGATCCTACGTCTTTTGAGATGAGTCTTTGCTCACTATTTAATATCATTTTATTTCAAGAGATAAAGATAGAAAGAGTAAACCAATAATTGAATTTTCGAATTCAAGCTTTTGTGATCCATAATGAATAAGAAAAATCTTTATGTAGAAATCACATAACAGGATATTTTTGGCTGACGCATTTCGAACCAACGAGTGTGGTTCATCATTAGGCCTAGATGATGAACCACACTCGTTGGTTCGAAATGCATCGGCCAAAAATTTATGTTATGTGATTTCTACCAAAAGACTTTTCTCAGTAATTGAATTCCTGCATAATGCTTAATATTTATATTTTCATTTATCGAACCCTTTAGAATTTCCTTCTCCTACCTCTGTGTCCTTGCCCTTTCCCCATGTTATTTGGTTTATATATTGATAAGTTGGAAGCTTGGTTAACCAAAGGAGATGGACAAGGGGTTCATCTAGCAAGCTATGTGGTAAAGTTGCTTCTATATGTAGATGATCTTACTCTAATACCAAAAAAAGTGCATGGATTAAGAGAACACTTAAAGATCTTAAAACACTTCTATCAAGAGGTGGGGATGCAGGTGAACATTAATAAGACAAAAATCATGATTTCCTCTTTAAGTAGAAAATACAAACCAAACTCTTTTCTTTTCGAAGGTATTCCTCTCGAGATAGTGAAGGAATACAAATATCTTGGGATTGACTTCCACCATAAGCTTAGTTGGGAGACTTGTAGGGCTAAAAGAATTCAAGGAGGATGTAGAGCTCATAGTTACTCCAAAATAGGTGCACAAAAACTGGGCTTTGGGATTGGAAAACCAAGAAAACCCTTTTTGGTTTGTTGGTTAAGTTGGTTGTTCTCTATAGTTGTGAGGTATGAGGAAATAGCATGTCAACTTGTAGCCGGAGACAGATAGAAAGGATACCGAAGTAACTAGTTACTAGCAATCTCAAAGTTGAAGCCACAGTCCCGTATGAAATCCTTTTCACTGAAGCACATACTTGCCCATTGGAGGCAACAACGATAACTCGGTTAATAAATTACTTAAAAAGGACTAAAAGCATGGATAACCAACATTGGCCCAAGATAGCTATGGAAGAGGAATTAGATCGTAGGAAGAAAACTTGGATGAAGCAAAACAAAAAGTGGTTAAGTGGGATATCAAGCTACATGAATGTCCTAGCACCAATGAAGAAATAAAAAAAATTGTGATGGAAAAATTTAGGGTGCCAAGTGGACTAATCACAATGGACGTAAAAAAACATACTACATCAAAGAATTCAATCCAATTGTGACCATGGCGAGAAAAAATATTTAGCCCCAGTTATTAAAGGAAAAACAAAGCTGTATTAATGAGGCAATCAGTCACTTAATGCAACAAGTCCATCAAGTCTTCAATATGTTGGACGGCAATGTCGTTATACTCCAATGCAAGCAGGTTCCTCAAGAACACTTTGGTGCGGATATGGGATACAATAATCCGCAGAAGGGAAAATGCGTTGTAGCACTTCTCTAATCAGATCTCATGGGACATTTGGACAATGATTTGAACTAGACTACAACTAGGAACCTACTCGCATTGGACTTCATCCACATAGCAGAGAGAGAGGAGAGAAGAGAACTGCCAATATATAGGTATGCACTTAAGTTAACTTGTGATTTCTCTTTTCTTTTAATGATATGAACTGTAAATGGATATGTATATAAAAATAGCTATTTGCCCCAATGTTTGTTTAGGACACGTAAATTTTCACTTGTGATTTTTCTTTTCTCTTGATCAACATGAACATGAATTGCAAGTAGATAGATTTTCTTAATGATTTTTTCTATATTGGTTTAGGATGGATTTTTTATAATGATTTTTGAATTTTTATGGATGTTACATGAGATAGTTTGTCACAACATATTAGATAAAATATATGGAAAAATTGAAATCTATATTACTAAGGTTATTTTTTTTTAGATTTCTAAACTTATTGAATTACTGCAGTCTATGGAATAGAGAAAATAGAGAATAGTAAAAAAATTAACACCCACAAATCACAATGACACAAGATATGTCTTGGGAAACTCATACCGAAAACTTAGCTGGAAGGTGAGGTTGTTCTGCTCTCTCTTTCTCTAAATGGAAATGGATGTAAGGAGTGAGACCTATGGCTAGTGGGTTGCTACAAAACACAAACTATCTCTGTTTTCTCTCCCTCTATCTACTATTATCTATTATATTCATTTATGAAACAAAATGTGCTCCAATAAAATGGAATCTCACTTATGGCACAACTAGATAAGTTTGAATCTTTTAGCTCTTAACTAGAGTTATGATATTAACCCTTCTAGAGTCTTCTTCAACATGAGCACATGGCTAGACCCTTTTCATGAGTAATGGGGCTGGCCTGGCATCCTCTCCAATCAAGGTGGTCAAAGTAGGAAAATCAACTTCCAGATGGCATAACTTTTGCCTACGGACTCAGTTTGAGGTCTTTCTTGCACCATTGGAAATGTGTCTCAGTGTAGAACAATGCCAATGCCAAGGGGTTTGGCGCAAGTGAAAGTTTTTGGACCCCAATAATGTTAGAAAATGCTTCAAAGTGCCTAGAAAGGTTTAAAACCCCACTTTGTTAAAGTGGGATCATCTAGTAAAAATAACCCTATGTGTTGTCTCCTTCAAATTTTCCACTCTAAAAGTATGTAGATGGATTGCAAATAATATAATGCTACAATCCAGATCTTGTATTCATGAAAATAGAATTGCGAAAATATAATTTAATGACAAAATTTTCTAAAAATATCAATTAAGAGATAACTAAATACAATACAATAATACTCTTGCTTATGTTATTTCTTTCATGTATTTTGAATGAATCATTAGCTAGTTTCATCTACTTTGCTAGAAGATATCCCTAGGAACTTCTCAACAAGCCTCCATAATCTAGATTCTATTCTAATCTAATCCATTACTCCTCTCAATCATGATGAATCCTACTTTGCTAGAAAAGATCCCTAGGAACTTCTCAACAAGCCTCCATAATCTAGATTCTATTCTAATATAATCCATTACTCTTCTCAATCATGATGAATCCTGTACTCATGAACATAGAATTGGGAAAATATAATTTAATGACCAAATTTTCTAAAAAAATCAATTAAGAGATAACTAAATACAATACAATAATATGCTTGCTTATGTTATTTCTTTCATGTATTTTGAATGAATCATTAGCTTGGTTCATTTACTTTGCTAGAAGATATCCCTAGGGACTTAGCTTGGTTCATCTACTTTGCTAGAAGATATCCCTAGGAACTTCTCAACAAGCCTCCTTAAGCTACATTCTATTCTAATCTAATCCATTACACCTCTCAATCATGATGAATTTAACCTCCTCTCCTTACTTCTTTCATCAGTTTCTTTCGCAACAACCTTCTTAGCAAGCAAGCAAGTGGTGCTGCTACTAAGAATTCCATCTATCTGTTGTTTATAAATGCATCCTCTATAATGTATGTGTGCTCTAACATAAACTCTAGCAAGCAGTTATTTCTTTCAACCAACCAATATAAACCAACACAATTAGCAATATGTTTGTCCTTATTACCCATTATTCTCTTTCATGTGGCTAAAAAACAATTGGGGCTGGTGAGATTAACTATTGCCATTGACTGGAATGGGCAAGTGGTGCTGCTACTAAGAATTCCATCTATCTGTTGTTTATAAATGCATCCTCTATAATGTATGTGTGCTCTAACATAAACTCTAGCAAGCAGTTATTTCTTTCAACCAACCAATATAAACCAACACAATTAGCAATATGTTTGTCCTTATTACCCATTATTCTCTTTCATGTGGCTAAAAAACAATTGGGGCTGGTGAGATTAACTATTGCCATTGACTGGAATGGGCAAGTTGCATGGCTATAATTATAACATACCATGGAAATCTTTGTATATACAACCCTTTTGGTCTACATCATTGTCAATGAATGTTATAAACTTGTTTATCTTGCAATAAATGATATTCTTGTGTAGAAAAATAATATAATTGAAATCCATGCAAATCTTTGTATATACAACCCTTTTGGTTTATATCATTGTCAATGAATATTATAAACTTTTTTATGTTGCAATAAATAAACTTTTTTATCTTGCAATAAATGATATTCTTGTGTAGAAAAATAATATAATTGAAATCCCTCCGTTCCTTATTAATGGAAATCCATTTAAGGTAGGCACTAAAGGAAAGCCATCTGTTCTTCCTCTCATATTGTTGTCTTTGGAGCTATTTTACTATGACACACTATTTTACTATGACACACTGCAATTCTTTTTTTGTTGAAGAATATTTTATTTATATTATAGCACCCCTGGTCTCCTCTTCAAAATTCCCCTGGCATTAATTAAAATATTGTATTCAAATCCATGAGGAAAGATTGTTTTCAAATCCATGAGGAATAAAATAAGTAAAAATTTGTATATACCTATTTCCTAGTCTATACACCCATTAATGCTTGCTGTATGTACATTATCTATTGGTGGGCATTAATGAGTTTATGCCCTGTCAATTACAGCCAGAATATGAGCTGAGGTTATAGCCTGTTAAATATTATTACTTAAATATTGGTTGCCCTCCATTTCCTCACTCCATTCCCATTAATCCATCCTTTACTGCACAAAAGGACGACTCTCTCGTTCCCTAGGAGTTGACTTAATCAACATACTAGGAAGATTTTAGTACAAAAGAAGTAAATGAGAGCAAATTTGAATGCAACACGTTAGAAATTTCAACATTATGTTTAAATTCATTAAAATTAAAATAGGTAAAAAGATATAACTTATAAATTTAGAATTAAAAGATGTAATATGAGAGTCATTAAAATTAACATGTTAAAAAAGATATTTAATAAAAAGATAACAAAGAGTAATTAAAATTAAAATAGGTTAAAAAGATAACTAATAAATTGAAAATTAAAATATGTAATATAAGATATAGCTAATAACTCTAAACTTAAAATTAAAATATATACTATAGGACATAACTATGTAACATTCAGTACGAAGAATTTGTAGCCTCAGGTCAGAGCCTTTTTTTCTTATATTAATATATATGTTTATTTAGTAAAATTTATTACTACTATTTTAAATTGTCAAAACAATGAGTGGGCGGACTACATATTTTGAATTTCCCACACAATGTTAATCCCCCAGAGCCCCTTCTTCAACGAAAGCCAATCCACCCCAGCAGCCCCTCCTTCAATGAAAGTCAATCCGCTGCAGCACTGCAGCAGCCCCTTCTCCAATTCCAGTTAAATCTGTAAAACAAATTTGAATGCAAGATATTCAAGAGTTAATTCATGGCTATTATTTTATCCTACAAATTGTCAAAACAATGAGTGGGCAGTTGTCAAAACAATGAGTGGGCGGGCAGGAAACATTACCCACAGCTCCTCCTTCCACAAAAGCCAATCTGCCTCAGCAGCCCCTCCTCCAATTGCACTTAAAGAAAATCCTCTACAGTTGGCAGAGATAGCGAATATATATATGCAATCCTCTTTAAATGGCAGAGATGAGGAATGTAAAGTTAATCAGATTTCAATACCAATTAACAACATAAAAATGTCAAAAATATATTACATTTTATCAAATAAAAATCACTGACCAGTACTGCAAACTGGGATCTAGTTTATTCACCCTTCACGCAAACCTTTTTTCCAAACGCTTTACAGAATCTTTCACACAAGGAAGTCCCTGGTCTCTTCCAATACTGCTTAAACTCGATGTCCGATTGCAGATATTCATATAGCAGAACCGTACATGCTGGGGAGTTCAAATATTTAAAAGTTTTACTCTCATGCTCGGAAACCCATGAAAACCCAGAGACGTGAAAATATGATGAAGATCATTAAAAATTAAACTGAAAACTGTACAGAAAATATAATGAAGATAGTATAAATTTAAACGGTACAACAATGGAAAAAAAAAGAAATACACAGAATCACAAAAAATGATATAAGATACCAGTGGAAACCTAAAGGAATCTTATAAATAGTTATAACAAAACAAAACAGAATAAAATAAAACAGAGAACTAAAAAGAAAAGAGGACGCTCAAAAGCAAAGAGAGGCAGAAGCTGGTAAATATGTACACGGTCGTGGAGCAGGAACGGCTAGACGAAAATTCATGAACCGTTTCAGTGTCATGGAGCGAAAACGGCCAGACGAAAATTCGCTAATCGTTTCAGTTTAATGAATCAACGATCAAACTTTATTCAATCGTCTAACAACACAAATCTACAATAAAACACCGCAACTGTTAGGGAAATTCATTTCAAAGAAAAACCCCTTACGGGCTTAAGAAACGCATTACGGCTTAATTAATTTCATTTGTTGGGTAATTTGCAACCACCAACTAAAGAAGGATTGGGTCTTCGTGTGAGAGCCATACACAAATGATGAAGGTTCGTTAGAGGTAGTTATAACAGTAAAGGAGTCAAGGTCTACATGCTGAGGCGTAATTCAATGTAGAAGGTGGGAAGGAGTAGACCATCGCAACGCCTGATTGAGGTAGGACCGATTATCATCACTGAAAACGGGGAGGACGAAATATTGAAAAAAAATTTGATAAACCTACATACCTTTTAGAAGTTAGGAAGCATCTCCAGCATTTCTATAAGACGGTTACTCACTGCACTGGGGGAAGAGTGCCATGATTTGGTGTCTAAATATCAGCGGTCGAATATCTGGCGATTCCACATGGCAGTTGACAGTTTCGACAATTCGCTCGACTCGATGAGTGGATGAAAGAGAAACCTGATGAAATGATAAGATTAGGGTTTGGGTAAACATGGTTCGACCGTTCGATCTGTAGGACTGAATCCTCACCATTTATGTATGGAGTATTCATGTGAACCTTGATGTACAAACACTTGTAACCTTGATGTATCACCAGAGTGGTATTATCACCATTAACCAAAGGTTGAGCATAAGTAGACTGCCATGCCTTTTGTTGAGTATAAAAAGAGGGATAGGGTTACGATCCAAGGCAATGTATAGTAAAACATGGATTCAATTCGAACATGTTAGTATATAAAACGATATTCGTATCAATGATAACTTAGCGATAATAACTTTAGCACAACAAATCCATGAATAGATTAACTTGGTGGAGTCCATGATGGAAATTGTGGGTGGTGAAAATGGTACACAAAGGCATTATAATTTGAATTAAAAAATTGTGCAATTACTTATGTATTTAAGGAAGAGGTAAATTCACCAAACACTTGGATTTTCAAAAAAAAATTGGGTAGTAAAATTCACTAAACACATGGATTTTCAAAAAAAATTGCTTAGTCATAATATAATATATGGTAAGTATTAAGGAAGTTCTTATTTAAAAGAAAGAGTGTATGAAGTGTTCTAAAAATTCGAAAGAGCAGAGTGAACAAGAAAATAAAATGTTAGAGTGTAGAGTTAAGAAGAGAATGATGTCTTTTATTGGTTAATACCTTACAAAACAACAAATAGGATTGGCTTCTCTTTCAAATCGGTTCTTACCAATTGGTGAAATTTAGGAGCTTGGTGTTTCTTATAAGTTGGTGAAGGTTAGCTATTGTAATAGTACAATGTTTCCTGGAAAGAACCATTATTTAAACAATTATTTTTTTTGTTTTCTCTAAAAATGTTTCAATGTATATTTTGGGTTTTATGTTATCATTATGGGATGATGTACCATGGAATAAGTATTTTGATATTTATTGTAAGTTGTTTCCTATGAACATTATTCAATTTATATTGTTATACTAGTTTCAAATCAGAATTAAAATATAAAATTACTAAACATTAAGATAATTATAAATAAAAAAATAAATGAAAAAGAAAAAAATATGTCTCCTATTTGTAAAGCTAATTAAAACAAAAATACCAATAAAAGATTTATTGCTCTAAACAAATTAAATATAAATTAAATACAAATCTAAAGCATACTATTAAAAAAAAAACATAAAACTTAAACCAGGTATTATATTATATATGAGATACATATTAATTATTTAAGAAAAAAAACATAAATAATGTATTATATTATATGATAAATATATAATAATGATAAAAAATATATTAAGATTGTTAAAGAAAACTAAACAATGAATAATCAAATTGAAAATATACTATAATTACTTGATGAGAAAGATTCACAAGTACTTGTTCATAATTGTTTTAGTTATAGTTGGCTAGAACACACTAACAATCATGGATAATAATTTTAATATGGTAAAAAATGTTGAAATTATGAAACCTAAACACCTCAAGTGATTCCTTTCAAATAGACAAAGAACAAACAATTCTAGACCTTGGCTAATATGGAAATACTCAATAATTTAATGTTCATTAATGTTATGCTATTTATATTTATATTGACCTAATATGTATCTATTAAATTATAGATATTAAATTGCACAATCAAATAGTTTTATGAGTTATTTAAGAATACTCCAGTTATTTGCTTTCACATTCGAAGGTGAAAACAGTGACAAGTGGTAGGCAGTACAAGTTCTCTCCTCAACCCATTTTTAATGATGTCATCATAGGATATTTGGGGCATAACTCTTTATCGAAGAATTAAATACTGATGAGACTAGTGGAATTGGAAAGAGGATTCAGAAGGCTACTTTAGGTCGCAATTTTGGACCATGGAGATCCGAAATTTTAGAGATATAACATACTCAAGGTCAAGATCCTAAAAGAATGAAAAATAATGACTTGAATCAAGAAAATAAAAACCCCTAGTAAGCAAAATTGCATGGATGTTTTGAAGAATGCGGTTGGAGCTAAGATAAATAGTTTTATGTGTGCCATGGAAGTAGATTTGAAGAAAGGCATGGAATATTTGAAGAAATACATGGAAGGTTTGAAGGAAGCTGGGACAAAGATGCTACAAGAAAGGCCTCCTAATGACAAAAAGGTAGTAGAGTAAACTCATGATGATAAAAAAATAAATTTTAATCATGATTTCATAGAATATAACATTTGATTGAATACCCACTATATTACGGAGATCGATATGACAAATTTTGATGTCAAGGATCCCATATCATGGACACTACAGATGGATAAATATTTTTGATCTACATGATGTGCAATTGTTCCAAATGGTACATATCACATATCTATATTTAGAACCTAATCAATTTTAATGGTACAAAGGGCTGTGTTCTCTTAAAAGACTTGTAACTTTCTTAATTTTGATGGAGGAAATGACAGCACATTATGAGGATACAAAGAGAAACACCTTATTTAGCCAATTGAGAAATCTCAAACAAAATGGTTCTATGGCAGAGCACACTAAAGAATTCCAAAAATTGAATATAAGGGTAAACAATATTCTAGAAAAATAGAGGATTGATGTCTTCATAAGGACATTAAAGGATATCATTGAACATGAGGATTGTCTTTGGGAACCTCATTCATTAGAGTAGGCATTCAGGTTGCCAAGAAAAATGGAAAGCAAAATTATGCCAACAACATAGCTTACTGCGCATATATACAAAGATGGAAGTGTTGTTGCCCCTAGCCTTCCACAACATACAGGCTTGTCACCGCAACAATTGGAAGAGAAAAGAGCAGAAGGGATTTGTTACAATGTTGATAGAAAATACACTAAAGGTCATAAGTGTGCTCAGAAGAAATTATTTTAAATAGATTGTGAATAGGAGGAAGAAAAGGAATAGTAAATGTCAGAAGAAGAGGACATACACCACGAACAAACTCTAGAAAAAGAAGAAATGAATCTGACCATATCTTGTAATGCATTGGCAATAATTACCACTCCTCAAACTTTTAAAATAGAATGACATATCAAGAAGAAAAAGGTAATAGTGTTGATTGGTTTGGGTCATACCCATAATTTTGTTCATTGTAAGATAGCCAATGAATTGAATTGCTTCCTATATCGAGCACCAAAGTTTCAAGTGATTGTTGGAAGTGGAGCAACCATAAATTACTCTCGAGAGTGCCATAATATCAAGAAATCAATGGGAGAATATGTATTGAATATACCAATGATTTCCATTCCAATGGGTGGTTCTCATGTTGTACTATGAGTCCAATGCCTGCAATCCTTGGGGACAATAGCTTTTACTTTTCAAGAAATTTTCATGAATTTCTTTTCGTAAGGAAAGGAAGTTGAATTAAGGGGTATCGCATGTAAACTCAGAAAGAGAATCAGCTCTAATAGAATGACAAATCTTCTAATGAAACAATAATGAGGCGTAACTGCACAATTATGTTCGCTATAGGTTCCCACATTGAAATCATCTATTTCTCAAGATCTGCAAAAAGTCTTGGACAATCATTCCATGGTATTTGAGAATCCCAAATGCCTTCCACCTATTCGTGGTCATGATCATGCTATTCATTTTATTCAAGGAAGTGTTCCTCCTAACATCAAACCTTACCTAATGGGAAGACACCTAAACGTAAAAATGGATCACGATAATCTTAAATACTTTTTAGAATTAACTTTAGAAGAGTTCAACAAAAATGGGTGACAAAGATGTTCGGTGATGACTTTGAAATCATCTATAAGAAATGGGAGAAAAATGTAGTTGTAGATTCACTCCGAAGAAAGGATGAGGGTGTGGAAGCATTATTTTGTGTCATTTCTATTATCCAATTGGATTGGATAAATGAAGAAAAGGATGAATGGAACAATGACGAAGAAGTGCGGGAAATCATTCAAATGTTTCAGAAAATCCCAACTCACACAATAATGTTAGAACTTGACGGAGAAGGAAAAATCATATTGGAACCCAAAGCGGTCATGGAAACAAGAAATGGATAGCTAAGAAATCGATCAATTTTAAAGTATTTCATAAAATGGAAGAACTAACCCACAAAGAATTCCACATGGGAGGATGAGAATTTTATATGGAACCATCGAGAACTACTCAAGTGTTGAGGACAATATTTTTTCAAGTAGAGTGATAGGACCAGCCCAACACTTTTCGGACTTTAAGAAATTAAAATGATAGTGTGGTGATTATATGATTGGCTAGATATTCGGTTGTGATTACATGTGTGAGGAGTACACCATAAGATATTTTGGACTTGCGTTAGGTGGCATTCAATTACACAATTATGTTTGTGTACTTGCCTTGGGTTGCGTTTTCATGATCCTTGCTATGCCAAAACTCTTTGTTCGTCATTCACTTGGTCATTTGTCGTTGGGCTTACCGAGGGTTTGTTCTGCTATTCTCTACAAGTTTGACTATGCAGCTTTGGTGTGAGTTCTAAGTGCGCCTCTTTGTGATTTCTGTACTGGTTCCTTTATGTATGCATGGTTTCTCTCTAGCCTCGCTTGTTGGGTAGGTATGGTTTTCCAAATGCAAGTAGCCCTCCTTCCTTGATTCAATTTGTGGTTTTATTTCCTTAGCTTCTGGCCTTGTTTGTTGCTTTCTCTCCAAAGTTGGTCAAAACCCATGGCTGGAAAGCTTGTCTTCAGCTCTCACTTGTAATTCCTTCACATAAATTAAATTCAACTTTCGTTATTTACTTCTTTCACGCTTTGTAATTTCACTTCTGTAACAATATGATTCTAACACCTATGTGTCGTTTGTTGTGCACGTGCTGAGGGTTTGTGGTTTGATGTCTTGCCAATGTATGTTTCTGGCTTGTCCAATAGGCTTTGCTTCTTGAATTTCCTTTAGTCCTCATTCTTGTTTTAATTTAGGCCTTCTAGTCGTGTGGGTTTATCACCCTCGATGCTTGTCAATGGACTCACATTGTCAGTAGTGTCCTATTGCATTGGAGGTATGGGCTTCCACTATTTGGTGATTTCTTTGACTGTAATTTCCTGTGTATGAATGCATTTTTTTCGAAACCCTATCCCAGCGTTTGTCGTCCATGGGCTTATGCGTCTATAACTATGTATGAGATGGTTTTCAGAACCCTCACCTAGGGTTTGTCATCCACGGGCTTATGCATCTATGGCTTTATCTTGCAGTGCTACTATGTAACTCTTATACACTTGTTTTTGCAATTTTGGAAGAGAAAATCTTCAGGAAAGAAAAATTGGTTCAGTTTGCGTGAATGTCATTGATGTAATTATGGTGTCGTGCTTTTGGTTTACTCTGATTCTCAGCATAGATTGCAATTATTGTTCTTCAGTTTCCTTGCGATGTTTTATACGAACATGCATGAACATTGTAGGTGCTTTGGTAATTTTTTTGAGAGTCAATTTAAAAGAATAATGGGAATTTCGTCTGACCTATGGGAGCTTGGCCTGTACTAGAATTTGTTTGTGTCACTCTTTGACTGTCTTTGCTCTTTGCTTCAAAGGAAATATAAGCCCTCATCTAGCATCTGCTCTTCTATCTCACTATTAGGACTGGTTCTTTTTCTTGTTCAAATGCTCATAAATTTGAAAACACAATAAAAATATAGTAGGACATATAGATGGACTGAATTGGTTTCTGTGTTTATTGATATTATTCGAGTGCCAGAAGTGTTGAAACTTTTACACAACTTTCACTGTTACATTTATATGTTTCTTGTTCCAATTAATGAAACTATACAATTGCTTTTCAGTTTTATACTTTATAGTTACATGGTTTTTAGTCATTCGGTTATGTCCTTATGACAAGATTTTCCTTTTAGACACATTTGTCTTTTCCTTTTAAAATAATAGGACAATTATTAATCCATGGTTTATTAGTAACAGAGAAGTAAATAACCCTAATCGATCAAACTACCTTTGACTAATTTAGAGATTATGATAAAAATAAAAATCCAACCTCCTATTCTGGAAAACTAACATAAAAGACAAATAAAATTTTAACTCAAATTTTTAGCCTCGCAGAGCCTGACACCCGGACATGATTCCTGAGCTGGATGCTCCTGCATCATAGAGGGGCATGTTAGGTCCATATACTACTAGTGTAAATGCTTATTTTTATTATTGCAACCCCCTTATTGTATTATTGTGCCCATATAGTCCCCATGTTGTTATTATTGTACCCCATAGAAGCCCATGATTATTGTTATTGTGCCCCTACAATATTATTGTTATGTAGCCTCTCATTGTAGTGGGAATGCTTAGACTCCTGTATATAGAGAGGACTTGTCATTTGTATCATCGAAGAATTGTTAATTTATGTAATGTAAAGGAGGTTTCTACATTTTTGTGAGCTAGCTTCATAACATGCACAATTAGAGGCCAAATATGACAAACCTAAATTCGTCTTGTCATCAAGTGGTTTCAAAGTGCAGGAAGAAAATAATATCTTTTGCAAGAGATTAATTCCACAACTACAGTTTTCGGTAGAATTGTCAAAGTAGGTGGGAAAATATGTAATTGCTAGAGGGGTTAGGAATATAGAGCATTTCTAGTTGAGGCAAAACCTCTCATTTTGAAATTCCAAGAAAAGGAGAGAGTAATTGAGTTGTCCGTGCAGGAATTGTTGTGACTCACTCAATGATACGTGTAGAAAAGAAGACTGAGGTTGCAAAAAAGAAGATGTAGTAATGAAAACACATGATCGGGAAATCATGAATATCTCTAAGCAAGGGAATTTGATGCAGGAGCATTGAATTAAGCCCAAATAGAATTTTATCCTGAAAACCTTCAAGAAGGAGAAACATTGTAGCATGAGGAAAGGAGCATGATTTTCTAGCTTTTCTATAGAATTTAATTAAATGGTTATCAAACAATAAACCAACCCATGATTTTGTGATTTTTTTTAATGTAGGTTTCTATGAATGGTGTATAAACTTCTAATATGAAAGATTTGTGGGAATTTCACAATTATGTATTGTTCCTTCTATTTATGACACTTTAAAGGTATGAAGTTTTTGATGTGATGTGTATAACGCACTTAGCATTCACACTCTTGAATTTTGTAGATTTTATCATGGTGGGTTTTGTTAATTTTTTGTTGGGGATTATTGTTGGGTTGGTATTATGATAGTCCTTATCCTAACTTAGTGTTTGTATCACATGGCCACCCTTTCTCAATTATAGTAGAGTCTTGGTCCTGCATTGTAGTTAAATTTACTCTCATTTAGCTTTGAGAGCTTAGTTAGTATTTTTTCCTTCTCCACCTCTTCTTTCTCTCAGTTGGGATGGCATGCCCTAAACTTATATTCTCTTCTACTAGATCTCTTTCCTTGGTGTTGTGACTTGCCCCACCAGCTCAAATGTCATATTGTAATCTTCTTTTTTTTTCTTTTCTAATTCTATGTTATGGTTTCGTACCCTACTATGCCACCTTGCATTGGGCTTAATAGTCTCATTCCTAGTCATAGTACTCTCCTGGTAGTAGTTTAATTTTTCTTATTGTATGGGAGAGTTTACATTATAGAAGAAGTTTCCCATGGGACTTTCACACCAAGGGCATTCCACATTTTTGAGTCCATCTAACTCCTTCCTAGCTGAAGGATGCTAGTGGGATAACTATCAATTTTGAAAGTGCTCCTAAATGATTATTGAGAAAACTATAAAATCATCCCATTAACTTCCCCCTTAACATGACCAAGAGATAATATTTGTGCCTATTTAGAAAGAAATACCTAGAGGGTGGAAACTTTCAACATAAAATCCTTCCCTTTTTTCTACACATTACACTTGGAATAAGGAGTAGATCTTTCTCTCAAGTATGCATACTATGTTTTGTCCATATCATTTTCCCATTACTTCATTAATAACAATGGTATAAAAATGAATTTTTTTAATTTCAACCATTTGACATATATCAAGTTTTGATGTTTTGTTGTAAATGAATACATAAATATGATTTATTTTTTATAATGGGGCATTATGAAATCCATCCTCCAAAAAATATATAAAAAATTATTATAAAGGGCCCCTTGAGAAAAAAAGGAAGACTCTGGATAATCAAA
>APFE031165185.1:0-15265 GCA_000404065.3 Pinus taeda | reverse complement strand
ATTTGCGATGTGATCGCAGATCGCAGATCGCAATTTTTCACCCTGCGTGCGTTAAGCCTCTGCCCCTATTTTTGCAATGCGATATTATCGCACAACGCAGATCACCCATCTCTCACTTCTCTTGAGCCTCCCGATAATGTTTTTGCGATGCGATCCCGCCACTCATTTGCTAATCCGACGACCCATATTTGTTCCCGTCAAATGCACGCCACCGCCATACTGCATTTACGCACTTTACCTGTTTGTGTTCCCAAAGGAGGAGGAAGATAAGATTCGGGCTTTGCGTCATAACTGCTCACTAACAGCATTAAAGAAGAAGCATGGCCGAGAAGGAAAGAACCAGCCTCGAGCCGGCCGTAGCATTTATCAGTTATGGGTTTCCACACAACCAACTCAAGAATTACAGCAGCGTCTCTGTGAGAGAGTTAAAGCAGTTGATGGACTGTTATGACCCTAATGCACTATATATGTGTAGACACAGCACTATAGACAAGAGTGAGAACAAAGGAGATTGATGAGAGGTTAATGAGGTTAATGCACAACAGTGCACAAAAAAATTCCTTTTCTTGTGGAACTGAAGTGTCCCTGTGTAATCCCTCTGATAGAGGAAGACCAATCTTTTGTAACAGCAGTCTTTTAATGAATACAAGTTTTATGTGTGTTGCTGAAACTCCGTCTGCAGCAAACAAATTTTTGTTTCCACTGTGTTAAGATCCGGTGTGAAGAAACAAAGCATCATTCTCTGTTCGAATTTTTTGTGTTTTGGAATTTTAGCAAAAAAAGTTTCCAACAATTGGTATTAGAGCTGGTCTAGGCACTCAGTGAGTCAAAAACAGAGTTTGTTTTTTCACTGTAGGAGCTGTAAGAGGCTTATCGAGCAGATTTTCTCCAGCAGAGAAAGTTTTTTGCTTGTTTTAATTATACAGTTAGTATCTCTTCTTTACTTATACAGCTTAAGATGGCAGATGCTGGAACTGGTTTGACAAATTTCCAACTGCCACAGTTTAATGGGAAAAATCATAGTTATTGGTTCATAACAATGAAAGCATTGTTTGCTTCTCAAGGAATATGGGAGTTGGTTGAAACTGGCTATGCTGAACCTACAGATGCAACAACATTGGCTGCTTTAACAGTAGCAGAGAGAGACCAGTTGAAGAGCGACAGGAAGAAGGATGCCAAAGCCCTCTTTTTTCTCTTCCAATCAGTACATGAAAGTGTTTTTCCACGAATTGCAACAGCAACAAAATCCAAGGAGGCATGGGATATTCTCAAAACTGCCTATCAAGGCATAGAGAAGGTGAAGACTGCAAAATTTCAGATGTTGAGGAGAGACTTTGAAACACTCAACATGAAGGAATCTGATACAATAGATTCATTCTTCACTCAGGTTATTGGGTTGATAACCGAGATAAGATCTCATGGTGAGATTCTTGAAGAAAGAAGGATTGTAGAGAAGATCTTGAGAAGTTTACCCTCAAGGTTTGAAGCTATTGTGGTAGCAATAGAAGAAACAAAGGATCTCTCACACTTCACAGTAGATGAACTGAGTGCTTCTCTTATGTCTCATGAACATAGACTAAGTAGAGGAACATATTCCTCTTTTGAGCAAGCATTCAAGACTCATATGTCTTTTGGCCAAGGAAGAGATCGAGGCAGAGCAAATAACAGAGGTCGTGGAAGAAGCCAAAACAAAGGAAGAAATAATCCTGCAAGCACAAGCGGAAGGAGTTGCAATCAGAACCAAGATTAAGGTTCAAGCAAACAACAAGCTCATGGACAAAGGTATGACAAATCCCAGGTCCAATGTCATTATTGTAAGAAATATGGGCACTACGCCAATGAATGTAGGAAAAAACAAAATGACATGAATAGTAGACATAATGCTAATTTTGCAAATGAAGAAGATAAGAATCCAAAGAATGTGTTGTTAACATGTAACATTGAACAAGACAAACAAGAAGATTTTTGGTTCTCAGACTCAGGTTGTGGTAATCACATGACTGGAAATATTGCAATGTTTGCCAATCTCGATGAAAATGTGAAATATGAGGTAACAACCGGAACCGATAGTAAGATATCTGTCAAGGGTAAGGGCAGAGTCAGTATCCGAGCAAGAAATGGAGAACAGATGATTGTGCCACAGGTATACTATGTACCTGGTCTGAAATGTAATCTTTTGAGCATTGGACAACTCATTAACAAAGGTTACAATGTGTTCTTCAAACACGATATGTGTACAATCAGAGACATACCTCCAAGTAAGAAAATCATTGCACAGGTGCACATTACCACCAATAGAATGTTTCCTCTCAAACTTAGGGCAGATTTGAAGGAAGGAAGAACTATTGCAGTTGTAACACAAGAAGTCTTTCAGGAGCAAGTGAAAAGTGATAATTGGTTGTGGCACTTGAGATTTGCACATCTCAATTTCGGAGGCTTGAATCTGTTGCACAGAAAGGGAATGGTAAAGGGATTGCTATTGATTGAGAAACTGGACAGCCTTTGTGAAGGCTGCATCTTGGGCAAGCAACACAAAGAAATCTTTCCAGCAGGAAAGACTATAATGGCAAAAGCACCCTAGGAAATTGTTCACTCTGATGTGTGTGGACCAATGCAAATACCATCATTTGCTGGAAATAAATATGTTTTAACTTTCATTGATGATTACACCAGAAAGACATGGGTGTATATGCTGAAACAAAAGAGTGAAGTGTTTGATAAATTCCGCCACTTTAAAACTCTTGTTGAGAAGCAGTGTGGGCATTATATCAAAGTGCTCAGAACAGATAGAGGAGGAGAGTACATCTCTAAAGACTTTCTGCGTTTTTGCAGAGAGAATGGCATACAAAAGTAGTTCACTGCGAGATATACACCTCAGCAAAACGGTGTTGCCGAAAGGAAGAATAGGACCATTCTTGACATGGTCAAAAGTATGTTGAAGGCAAAACACTTGCCACATGGGTATTGGGCTGAAGCTGTCACTTGCGCAGTTTACATCTTGAATAGATGCCCAACTAAAGCTGTCATGAACAAAATACCAGAAGAAGCGTGGAGTGGTCAAAAGCAAACTGTCACTCACATGAGAGTATTCGGTTGTGTAGCATATGCACATGTACCAGATCAGCTAAGGAAGAAGCTTGACAGTAAGGGGGAGAAGTGTGTCTTTATTGGCTATTGTGATGAGTCAAAAGCATACAAACTCTATAATCCATCCACCAAGAAATTAATAGTAAGCAGAGATGTGCAGTTCATTGAATATGAAGCTTGGGATGGAAGCTTAGAGAAGACAGTGAATGTGAAGACAATTGTGTCTCACGAAGAAGAAGAGGAAGGGACAACAGCAAATAATCCTTCCTTGGTGGCTCCTCCTTCACCACAGCAAGTACAACAAACCACACCACAAGCTGGAATTCGAACAGCCTTGAGAAGTAAAGGAAGTTCTTCTTCAAGCACACCACAGGGATCATAAATACCCTCAAGTTCGGATGGAACTCCAAGCACACCAAGGAGACCAAGATTCAGAAATATAAATGAGATTTATGAACAAGGAGAGATAAGTAACAATACCAGTCTGAATTCATTATTCACTTTGTATTGTCATATTGATGACCCAATTCATTTTGAAGATGCAGTAAATGAAGATAAATGGATTGAAGCAATGAAGGAAGAAATTGGTGCAATTGAGAAGAGTAAAACATGGGAGTTAGTGGACCTCCCTGAAGGCAAAGATGCCATTGGAGTTAAGTGGGTCTATAAGACCAAAAGAAATGCTGAAGGCAAGATCGACAGACACAAAGCAAGACTTGTTGTGAAAGGCTACAAATAGCAACAAGGCAAAGACTATGATGAAACCTTTGCACCAGTAGCAAGGATGGAAACAGTCAGAACAATGTTGTCTATTGTGGCACAACACAAATGGAAGATTTATTAGATGGATGTTAAATCTGCATTCCTGATTGCAGTGTTAAAAGAAGAGGTTTATGTTGAACAACCTCCAGGCTATGAAGTTGAAAGTCAAGAGCATAAAGTCTGCAAATTGAAGAAGGCTCTTTATGGGCTGAAGTAAGCTCCAAGAGCACGGTACAGCAGAATAGATGCTTATCTGATTGAGAATGGGTTTGATAAGTGTGATGGTGAACCCACACTCTACATAAAGGAGAATGACAGTAAGACTCCTATTGTTGTTTTATATGTAGATGATTTGATTTTTACTAGCAATGATGCTTCTCTCATTGCTGATTTTAAAGCAGTCATGAAAAGTGAATTTGAAATGACTGACCTGGGCTTCTTAAGATATTTTCTTCAAAGTGAAAATGGTGTTTTCATTTCTCAAGTTAAATATGTAGAAGCAGTGTTGAAGAGATTTAACATGCAGAACAACAAGGCAGCTATGACTCCAACTATAATGGGGTTGAAATTGACCAAAGAAGATAACAGCAAGGATTTTGATCCAAAATTGTACAAGAGCATAGTTGGCAGCCTTATGTACTTGACTGCAACTAGGCCGGACATTATGCACGTTGTGACTTTAATCTCCAGATTTATGGAAAGACCGAAAGAGACTCATTGGCAGGCAGCCAAGAAGATTCTAAGGTATGTGAATGGAACGAAGGGGTTTGGTATTTTATACTTCTCTTCTGAAAGTTTCATGTTGACAGGTTACACTGACAGTGATTGGGCTAGAAGTGTTGATGATAGGAAAAGCACATCGGGATATGTGTTTCATATGGGATTGGGAGCCATCTCATGGGCTTCCAAGAAGCAACCAGTTGTGTCTTTGTTAACAGCGGAGACAGAGTATGTGGCAGCAACAGCAGCAACATAACAAGCAATGTGGCTGAGAAGAGTTCTCTGAGATTGGTGTCATGAACAAGAAAAGGGCACAACCATTTACTGTGACAATAGCTCGGTAATAGCATTGTCTAAAAACTCAGTTTTTCATAAAAGGACAAAGCACATAGACACCAAATTTCACTTCATACGTGAATTGGTTAACAATGGTGAGATTGTTTTGCAGCACTGTAGAACAGAGGATCAGTTAGCTGACATCTTGAGAAAACCATTGGGAAAGAAAAGTTTTGATCATTTCAAGAAATGTCTAGGTATGACTGATAACCCAGCAGTTGAAATTAAAGGGGAGTGTTGGAATGGTAATTTCAAGTGCAGTGTTGCCGAAAGATGACAGTTGAACAGCGACCAAGTTTATTCCAGAAAACAACCATTGGAGTTTCCTGCAATGCGATCCCATCACATATCACACATTCTCTTGTCACCCTTCGCTGCATCCCTGTGTTGTCTGCGAAGCGATATTTGCGATGTGATCGCAGATCGCAAGTTTTGAACATGTGTGCGTTAAGCCTCTGCCCCTGTTTTTGCGATGTGATATTATCGCATAGCGTGAATCACCCATCTCTCACTTCTCTTCAGCCTCCCAATAATGTTTTTGCGATGCGATCCCGCCGCTCATCTGCTGATCCGACGGCCCATATTTGTTCCCATCAAATGCAGGCCACCACCATACTGCATTTACGCACTTTATCTGTTTGTGTTCCCAAAGGAGGAGGAATATCACATCCGAGCTTTGCGTCATAACTGCTCACCAACAACATTAAAGAAGAAGCATGGCTGAGAAGGAAAGAACCAGCCTCGAGCTGGCCACAGCATTTATCAGTTATGGGTTTCCACACAACCGACTCAAGAATTACAGCAAAGACTCTGTCAGAGAGTTAAAGCGGTTGATGGATTGTTATGACCCCTAATGCACTATATATGTGTAGACACAACAGTATAGACAAGAGTGAGAACAAAGGAGATTGATGAGAGGTTAATGCACATCAGTGTAGAGAAAAATTCGTTTTGTTGTGGAACTGAAGCGTTCCTGTGTAATCCCTCTGATAGAGGAAGACCAATCTTTTGTAACAACAGTGTTTTAATGAATACAAGTTTTATGTGTGTTGCTGAAACTCTGTCTGCAGCAAACAAATTTTTGTTTCCAATGTGTTAAGATCCTGTGTAAAGAAACAGAGCATCATTCTTTGTTCGAATTTTTTGCATTTTGGAATTTTAGCAGAAAAAATTTCCAACAAGGAACAACCATAAGATAATTAACAGAGCAAGAACAAGTTTAGTTCCTGACAAACCAGTCTAAGTTCACATAGCCAAAACTCAAATTTGAACAATAAACACATTCCAAAATAAAAGAACCTGATAAAAATAGCCTAGGCACAGATATGACAAGCATGAACAAGTAAATTCCTTCTTCAACATAGATAGATTTTCTCAACATTCGAAGAGCATACAAAAGAGCCATTTTACAAAATGAAATTATGCAGTCAGTTACGTGACAAAACCCTTTCACACAGTAACTCAAAGAATGTTTAAAAACACAGATCAACAGAGTCTCTGTCCAAATATATTCGGGACATATATAATGGCCTTGGTCTATGTTAAAATTTTCACAATCATAAATTAACATGGAAACCATGGTTGTGTCTCTGCCTTTCTACGTTCCATAGGAAACATTGCACATAAAACAGGAACCCTACATTTATTATGCCGCAACAACAACACCCAGAATCAGAAGGGAGATGATTGTAACTTGAATAGAGAAAAGCGTAGGGTCAATGGTTCAGGTCCCTTCTCTTCCAGCCCTGAGCGCAATTAAAACTGAATACGGAGGAGCTAGATAAGAGAACTGACCTGTAACCAAATCAATTAGTGTTACTACCCAAACCCTTAGTTGACAAAAAATTTATGTAAGTTATGAAGAAAGGAGTTGAATTTATAAGAAGAATTTCGACGTAAATCACATATAGAAAGACCATAGTCTAAGCAGAGACTCTAATGGCTAAAAAAGATTAACGACTAATTTTTGTCTTTAGGACCCACGTCAGATTTTCATTTATTAATTTAATACTATTATTATTATTTATTATTTTATTTATGGAACCAAGTTAAATTAGGTAAAAATAAATAAAATAAATTTGGTTAGTTTTTTAAAATAATTCTTTATTTTATTTAAATTTACCTATATATAACATTATATTATATATATATTGTGTGTGTGCTGGTTGTATTTAATTAAATAATATATTCCGTGACTAGAAGAGTTAGGATTAATTAAATTATTAAAAATACAATACTTTTTGGTTATTAGCAAGTTAATTATTTGTTTATTATTATTTATTAATTATTTATATATATATATATAATTATATTAAATAATATATTAAAGATGTTCATGAAATATATAAATTATAAATAAATAACATTTTTAATGGTAAAGTTTAAAAAAGAGTATATTGTTTATTATTAGAAAAAATTTATTATTATATATATATTAATATATAATATATAATAAACATAAATAATACTATTATAATATATTATACATATTAGCTGATTATTACTTACTAATATCAATTTAGGAAAAAATCAAACGTGAAGAGCGACCTAGAAACAAAGAAGGTGAAGGACTGGAAAAAATCCAATAGAAAACCAAAGATCAAGGAGGAAAAGGAAGAAAGGAAGGCACCAGGGGGAACAAAAAAAAAGGGGGGGGGGCGGAAGGGGAAGAAACACTAAGACAAAAGGGCAGAGATCCAACATCTACTAATCTTCCAGCCGTCATCTCTGTTGAGATTGTTAGGCCTTCTTTCAATTTCAATAGCTTCCCTGAATTTACGATGATGGAACTGAGCAACTTTGGCAACAACCTTGGCCTCCTCTATACAGACTTGATGCTTGGTCTTATCCACATGCTCTACTAATGCTGAAGACTTGGTTCTTCCATGTCTTAGGTCAGCTGCATGTTCGCAAATTCTCTGATGGATTTTAGCGCCCTGTTTCCCCGATATAGGGTGTCCCACAAGAACAAGGGATCAAATAAACACCCTTCATGTCTTTACGGCCAATAGGATCTTTCACTGATCGGAGGGAATTACGAATGATGCTAAGGGGCCTGACGGTTGAGGGAATATCAAACCTCCTAAGGATCCGAGCAATCTTGTCCATGGTTCTTTGGACATAGGGAAGATTGACACCTAGTCTGCGCTCTTTTGGTTCTTTTTTAATTAACGCATTTATAAAGGCTTTAAGGAAAGCCTTCCGACCAAGGCGCCTACCATATCCATTCTCCACAAAGACATCAAGGAGATGGGATCTCTCCTTATCCAAGCTCTCATTATCCGAAATCCCAAGGGTACGAGTAGCGAGGGTGTTAAGAACACCCATCTTCTGAGCCGAGAAATGATGGGAATCGGCATGAAGATACTGCTCAGTATGCGTTTTCTTTCGGAACACAGAGTGGGAGAGAGAGCCGTCCTTATTCTTAGAAATAAGAATATCCAGGAAAGGGAGGCAACCATTGACGTCTTTTTCCATGGTGAACTTAATAGCAGAGGACTGAGCGTTGAGGTGATCGAAGAAACGATCCAGCTCCTCTTGGCCATGGGACGAGATGACATTAGTGTCATCTATATACCTTTTCCAAAGCTTGGGAAGGAGACAAGCTGAGGCTAGAGCTTTGGCTTCGAAATCTTCCATAAAAGGATTTGCAACAATCAAGGAGAGGGGGGAACCCATGGCAACACCACAGGTTTGTTCAAAGAACTCACCCTCAAAACAGAAAAAAGTGGAAGTGAGACATATCTCAACGAGATGAGCGGTATCGAGATCCGTTAGGTGATAGATCACTTCCAAGGCCCCCTTTATAGGGATGCAAGTGTACACAGAGATCACATAAAAGCTGACTAGAATGTCCTCAGAATTAAACCTAATATCCTTGAACTCCATGATGAAGGATGCAGAGTCTACACTCCTTTATTACTATTATATATATTTTATTTTAATAAACAAATAAATTACCTTTTTAAACCTAATGTTATTTATTTATAATTATTTAAATATTTCTATGAACATCTTAATATTATTATTTTTAATTTCTATTATTATATTATTGTATATTAGAATAATTAATAATTAATTTAATAAAACAATAATTAGTTTTTAAATAACCATAAAAGTATGGTATTTATTTTTTTATTAATCCGGTATTTATTTTTTATTAATCGTAATTTTTCTCTGAACAATAATATTATTATTTTAATATATTTATCTATTATATATAATTTAATTCAATTAATGAATTCATTTTTTAAAATACCATTAATTTGTTTTATTTTTTGTCCTAATTTAACTTAGTTACATAAATACTTAATAATATAATAATATAATTAATAATAATTTAAATAACAATTTTAAACTTGTTTATATAACCATTAATTATGGTATTTATTTATTACTTTTATTAATCCTAACTTCTTCTTATCAACGGAATATTATTATTTTAAAATTACCACACACAACATATATATTATATTATATTTATTATATATATAATAATTAGGTAAATTAATAAATAAATGATATTTTTAAAAATAACCATTAATTTATTTTAGTTATTTTTACCTAATTTCTTTACCTAATTTACTAGGTTACATAAATAAAATAATAAATAATAATAATAGCATTAAATTAATAAATGAAAATTTGACCTGGGTCCTAAAGTAAAAAATTAACCGTTTAGTTGGAGTCTCTGATTAGACTATTTAACGTCTCTGCTTAGACTATTTAACATGCTAGACTCGAGCCGTCTCTTCAACTTGTACTCACGATGAACCCACAAAGGTCTTTCTATATGTGATTTACGTCCAAATTCTTCTTATAACTATTCGTATAACTATGATGGATCACAGAAGCCTCAATTCTACAAAGGCGCTGAATATCAACAAATTTCTGTAAAGTTAGCAAGAAATAAGCTCAATATTATCTGTGCAAGTCTGCGGGTGAGGTGAAAAAACTATTGTGACAATTCAAATAGGTTTAGAATCAAAATTTACCGATACAAGTAAATATTATTGACGTGAAATCATCGGGTTTTGAGAGTGCATAGTCTACCCAGGCTGCAAGAAAAAAATTTATATTTTTTTTATTTTTTTTGTAAAAACATTGTTTGAATCTTTTTTAATGGTGGGAATGGATTCAACAGCATCAAAAAAATTTTAAGACATTTAAAATTTTGAAGTTTAACAATTATAGCTTGTACTTACAAAAATCTTTGCGGAATTTTCTCTAAATATAACTGAAATTTCCATAACTTTCCAAGCAATTCTTCCTGCTAATTATACTACTGCCTTTTTTGATTTAGAGGAGAAGCCTCCCCCTCCAAGAGTTTCCATATTAACCTTCAGTCTAAGCTACCTGAGTGAAAAAAAATAGTGTCAACCCTAAACCATCTTCTAGAATTGCTTTCAAACTCTCAGCAGTGAAGCTAGCATCATAACCAGGAATAACTTTTAGTAGTTTACCTGTTACAAAGCCAGAACAACATAAGAAATTGCAAAGCCATGGTACCGGACCCTGGAGGAGGCAATGACGAATGATCCGGGAAAACAAATGCGGCAGTTACAGGAAAAGAACGACATGCAGCAGAACTGTTGGATTGAACCCTGAACGCATCGACGGCGGATCATGCCAGAGATGTCTCATCTCGGGATTTGGTAAACATTGAACACATCAACGGTGGACCATATGACAATTGTCTCGGCTCGTGATTCGAAAACGCTAATACCGACTGTAGCCAGGTGTGTAGAATCGTTGGTACTCATTTCCGCTATGGGTGATAAATGATCCGGGAAAACAAATGCGGCAGTTACCGGAAAAGAACGACATGCAGCAGAACTGTTGGATTGAACCCTAAACGCATCGACGGCGGATCATGCCAGAGATGTCTCATCTCGGGATTTGGTAAACATTGAACACATCAACGGTGGACCATATGACATTGTCTCGGCTCGTGATTCGAAAACCCTATTACTGACTGTAGCCAGGTGTGTAGAATCGTTGGCACTCATTTCCGCTATGCGTGATACATTAAATATAATCAAAGCATCAAACATATTTTGGAGGCTTGTACCCTTATGAATTGATATCACCTCAGGATGTTAACATATGTAACCATATATTATAGTTGTGAACATATTTATATATATGCAGGTAGTATGTATTTATGTAAAAATGCATCATGTAGTATAAATATGTTTCTCTCAGGCCTCCGGTAGGCATAGTTAGGATAGTAAATAATTTTTTTATACGTGTTGAGGTTAGGCGTGTTACAATTTTGGATACAAAATTACTAAATAATTTACATGAAAAATGGGTAAAATGTAGAATAATAAATATTTAAAAAAAAACAATTCAATTAATATTATATATATTATATATATTATTTATATTATATATATTATTAAATATATATTTTTATATGGTTTCATTTAAATACATTTGTATTTTATTTATATACTATATTGCCAATATATTAATATATTTCTAAATATATATTAATATTGTAGAATTGAGGTTTCTGTGATCAATCATAGTTATATAAGAAGAATTTCGGTCTAAATCACATAATGAAAGACCTTTGTCTGCGCGTTTAGAACCAAGATTAGAACCAAGTTGTCCCGACGATGAACCACACTAGTTGGTTAGTTGGTTCGAACCAACTTGTCCTGATGATGAACCATACTAGTTGGTTAGTTGGTTCGAAACGCGTCGACAAAGGTCTTTATTCTTTATTTATGTGATTTACGCCGAAATTCTTCTTATATATATTATTATTATTATTTATATTTAAATATTTTTTTTGAGACTAATGATTTTTTGTTATGTATCTAAATTTATATATTAATTTTTTATTATTAAGTGTGAATGAATTAACATTGCCTTTTATCACTTTTAATGGGAAATCTTACCTCTTCCTCTATACACAATATATGGATTTGTATCCAAAATAAATGCAGTTAACATGGAATATTCAAATAAGTGGTTGTATTGAAAGGTTTTTAAAAAATAGAATGTGTTTCTGACCATCAAAAATTGAAATCCAAAACTAAGTGGATCTTAGGCTTCATTTATTATATAATTTATAATAATGAATAATAATTATTTTTTTTATAAATATTAGTAAATAATTTTATCTTTTATTTTTTTAAGTTTTTACTTTTATTATGCCAAGTCAAATTATTTTAATGATAATTATCATTATTTTCTAAATTCACGCTTATGTGATCCATAATGAATTAAGTAAAAAACTTTGGGTAGAAATCAAATAGGAGAATATTTTGTCAACATGTTTTGGAACCATCCAACTTTTAGGACAAGTCAAATTATTTTAATGATAATTATCATTATTTTCTAAATTCATGCTTATGTGATCCATAGCGAATTAAGTAAAAAACTTTCAATAGAAATCAAATAGGAGAATATTTTGTCGACACGTTTTGGAACCATCCAATCTTTAGGATAGGATGAAGAGGCCCATCATGGCAAAAGGTTAAATAGAGAGAGCAATGTAGAGGCCCTTGGTTCAATTAATGGCTATAGACAAGACTAATTTATAAATAATATATTTTTATAATCTTCTATAATAAACGACTATTTTATAAATAATATATTTATATTTCTATATAAACACTAGTGATAATAATTTTTATTTTAAAAATTTTATTAGGATCAAACTAATCTAGAATAGGTTAAATAAATATAGAAAAAAATAAAAATCAAACTTTCAATGTCAAACTTCAAACAAAGAACGAAGTCAAAAAATAATAACAAAAAGAGTCATGACCCAATTAATAAATAATGGAGTCAAGACCTTATTAATAAATAAAAATATTTTTTTAGAAACAAAATATTCATATAATGTAAATTAATAAATTTCAAACTAAAAATAATAATAAATAAATAAAAAATCAAGGTCAACCATAAAATAAGGGGTGAAGACCCTACAGATAATTCAAGGAAATAATAAAATAAACAAGGTCAAATACAAGCTTAGAGGAGCTAAGAAATATGAAGAAGATAAAAATACTTCCGAAGTTAAGAATGACCAAGATGATAAAAACTTAATTAATGAAAAATCAATTGGAAAAACTTAATAACATAAACCATGGAAAATAGGTAAAAACCAAATGATATAAATAAGAAATAGACACAGAAAAATAAATAAATTCTTTAAAAATTAAAACTCTTTTATTAAATAATTAAGAAGATAGGGACCCAACTTGTGCTAATACTCCAACCATTGTCTTTATTCAAATTATTTGGGTTTTTTTCGATTTCTAGGGCCTCCCTTAATTTTCAATGATGGAAATGACTAATCCTATCAATTACTTGGGTAGCTTCAATGTAGATTTGATGCTTAGATTTATTTGCATGTTCTTCCAAAGCATGGGAGTGGGTCCTACCACGATTGATCTCAGCGGCATGCTCATGAATCCTTTGACCAATCGAGCGACCAATCTCTCCTATATATGGGGTCCCACAAAAGCAAGGGGTAATGTAAACACATTTCATATATTTAGGGTCCATCGGGTCTTTGATAGATCTTAGGGAACTCCAAACGGTATTTAGAGGGCAAAAGGTTGAAGTAATCTTATGCTTTCTTAAGATATTTGCGATCTTGTCAATGGTCCCTTAGATAAAAGGGAGATGTACTTCTGAAAATTGATCCTTGGGTTCTTCCTTAGCTCTAAGACATTTTTCAACTTTGAGGAAAGTCTTAGTGAATTGGTGTCTATTGTACCCATTGTTAAAGAAAACCTTCTGGAGGTGTGTTTTCTCATCATTAAGATGGTTTTCATAAGAAACTCTTAAATCTCTAGTTACTAAACTACTGAGAACACCGAGATTTTGAGCCAGGAAATGATGAGATTTAGCATGAAGATATTGCTCCGTGTGATTTTTCTTCCGATAGAGTTGATGAGAAAAAGAGCCATCATCATTCCTTGAAAGGAGGAAATCAAGAAATGGTAGATTGTCATTTCTTTCATATTCCATAATGAACTTTATGGAACTAGACTGATTGTTAAGATGAAGGATGAAAAGGTCCAACTCTTTCTTACCATGGCACCAGATGAGACAAGTATCATCCACAAACCTCTTCTACAACTTAGGTAGAAGATAAGAAAAGTCTAAGGCTTTTGACTCAAAATATTCCATGAATAGATTAGCTTCCATAAGGGAGAGGGGGGAACCCATGGAAACACCAAAAGTTTTCTCATAGAATTCTCCATCAAAAGAGAAGAAAGTATAGGTGAGACATATATCAACTAATTTATCCATATCAGGATTTGTAATATGCTTGATGACTTCAATGGCCTCATTGATACATATATTAGTGTAGAGGGAGACCACATTGAAACTCACAAGTTTGTCATTAGTATCAAGCTTAATACTCTTTAACTCATTGACAAACACAAGAGGGTCCTTGACAAAGGATTCTATATGAGCAACAAGGGGCTTAATCATTAGGGCTAAATATTTAGCAAGAAGGTAGGTCGACCCTCGTATTGTGTTGACAATGGGACTCAAAGGAGCCCCTTCTTTATGAATTTTTGGAAGGCCATAGATTTTTTGGGTAAGAGAGCTACTCTTCATAATCTTATGACTGAACGCATTGACGGAGCTACTAGATTTTATAGCAAGAACCACATTTTTGGAAGTACTCTTCAAAGGACCGCTATTAAGTTTTATGTATCTCCTGCTATTACAGAGGTGGTGCAACGTATTACTACGATAGTCTTATTTATCAAGAATACCACACCACCCTTGACCACTTTGAGAACCACAACATCCTTGTTGTTATTTAATGCCTTGAGAGCATCAAACTCAGGTTTGGTGATGTGTTCTTGGGGGGCTTTTCCTTCCTGAGGAGAACAACACAATCCTATTTGATGATATATTTAGTGACATATGTTAAGTCTCTAATACCATATTCAATGCCACAAATGATATCATCGACGGAGATCTTTCTAGGAGAAAGGGAAAAAATTAAATGCTAAAGAATGGAGGTTCAAATGAAAAGCTAGAGAGATTAAAAACCCTATTACTAGAGGGGGAGAGAAAATTCGAACAACCATTATTAGGCGAATGAAAAGTCTTACTAAAGACTAATTTATTATTACTACTACTAATATTGATTAGAGAACCATCATTATTAATGTTATTATTATCATTATATACATTCTTTCTATTATAGTTCTTAACGAAATAACCCTTACAACATTTCTACATACTACACTAGAGAGTGTCTCTCCAAGAAATTAATTTTAACCATTTATTATTATGCCAAGAGGCGTTGAAGATATGTTATGTAAGGAGTTCACTTGGTCAAATAACATAAAAATAAAAATAACACTATGTT
>APFE031165180.1:0-10662 GCA_000404065.3 Pinus taeda | reverse complement strand
TGTAATAACCAAACAGTTATATGAATAATTTAAAAATTACCATGGTAGGTAAATGTGAAAACAGGAATTATTACCTTATTAATATTGAAATATTATTTATTCAGAATTATGAATTCAATAATAGGGTAGATAACTTTGTTAGGAAAAGTTATTTACTTCTTATTCCTTAATTAAAAGAAACAGTTGCCAGGGGCAACCCTAACCACTTTTTCCTTACCTTAGAAGAGGGAAGAGGAAAAAGGCCTGGGCTGTTAGAGAACAGGCAGGAAAAAGAGAAGGAAGAGGGTACTATGTCTGATGGGGATCAGATAGTACCAGCACCATAGTGCATTTTATCGCGCTGCTGCTAGCAGGCGTTATCTTGTGGAAGGCAGTGGCCTGCAAGTGAGCTTGGGGGGGAGCGTCAGGTCTTAGTGACTGAGCTCTTGGTTGGGTGGATAACAAGCTTTATATGAGTTTATTCCAGATTCAGGAACAGGCAGCAAGTACAAGTTAAGGAAGGCACAGTGCAGGTAAGTACATTAAGGTTACAGCATTAATTAGGAGTCTTATCTTTTACTGAAAAGTTATTAGTTATCTGTAACATAGGATTTTATTAGTATCTGAGAGAGAGAAGCTTTTATTATAAACCTACAGGATTATTACCTACTGTAAGTATGAATACATAAGCAAGATGGAATAAAGCATCTGTTCTCTTAAAGATTATAATAACTAGTATGATTCTAAATATTTTAATCAGTAGACAAATTCAGAGAAATATCAAGTAACGTATTGACTGTGTGCAGATAGAAAAATCACAAGTTATACTCATAACTGTCAAACCCAGAGAAATATCAGGTAACATATCGACTGTAACCAGGTAGAAAAGTCACAAGTTATATTCATAACTGCACGAGTATAGTTCAACGAAATAAAAGAAAACACAGTCATCCGAGTTAAGTAATTATGGCAACAGTCGAATTATAAATAACTGGAACATGCAATTGAAATATCATAGCAGAATCCAAGAATTATTGCAAGAAACAGAACCGAGGGTTTAATAGATACATGCGACCCCTGTGCTCACACCCGAAGGCGTGCAAGTCTGGTCATAATAACACAAGACTTCACTATTAAATGGCTCTAGCAATGTCGACCGAGACGGAACGACTGTACAATCTTACCAGCAAATAAAATAATTGATATAAGTACAGGATTACACATCTATCCATTTAACTATAATATTAAACAAAATGAAATCAAGCCTCTGTCATAACATTCGGAATAGCTAAATGGGTTTTAACCATAAGCTGTGAATAATGGCGGAACAGAGTTCACCATGATACACATATACTCATAACTAACCGCCCGCCAAATCAAATGTCAGAGCATATCACTGTAAGCATAGTCATTTCGACTCACTGTTACATGTTCAGGTCACGGAAAACAAACAGAAATACAGTTGTAAATAAAGAAAATGAAATCCTCGGTATCATCACAACTGTAGGCGCATCAATTAAAACATAACTTCATGTATTCACATATATAAAAGACTGGTAAGTATGGGAAGCACGAACAGTCTGTGCGATTCTTAACATATATCGGAAAAGACATTGAAATTACAGTGAGTTGGATGCCGAGAGCAAATATACAAAAATAACCAGAGCAAGTTTAGAATCTTGTGAACCCAGAAGACCATACAAGAATTCGTAACATCAATCATTACATTCAATTGGTAAAACTGTTAGAGCAAGCCCATTTGATAATGAGCATTCCCAGCTCCCTCGACGGGTTCCTATGGGTCAAAATTTACAGTAAACCTAAAGTAACAGAACCGTCTAATACAACCAGGGAACTGAAACCCTCCGACCAGAAACCCAATGCGAAGAAGTCCGTCCCTCGGACTAGCCATAACGGAGCATGATAAGTCTCCTGGCATGACAAAGAATCCATACTCAGACATTGCCAAGGTTAATTAAATTACCAGCCGTAGCTAGAGCTACATACCTGGTGATTTCCAGTCGAAGCTTGAACTCTGAAGGCACGGGCGTCACCATAAATTTTATGTTCAGAGACCCTGCAACCAAAGGTTAATCGGTTAAATCTGCTCAACCCATAAACAATAAGGAACCAGTCTAGGTTAATCAAAAAGGGGATTTTCTATTTACCTCCAGATGAACAGCGAATGACTCGACCACTCCTCGCAGTATACTGGCGACAAAATCCTCTCTCCAGACGATAGCCGTTCTGTGGGATGGCAGTGTGAACTTTGAAATTCCCTGGTAAACCAGGGCATGCAGAGCCGAGAGGCACTGCTTCCCTGCACCCGGATAATGACAATGAAACCCTAGACAAACCCTTTTGATCACAAGACCTTCAAAATCCACCGTTGATCGCTGTGGGGAAATCCGATCCGTTAGATTAGGTGTAATCCCGAGAGGATGCAGGTTTCGATCAGAGAATTTATTACTATAGCTACCATTCCAAGGATCGTACAGGAAAGTAATTCCCAAGGAGAAGAGCGGATCTATCCAGACAACCAGAGGAGCATTACCGAGGCGTGGTATTAAATTCGCCAGGTGATCTTATCGATCCAAGTTCAGGTGACGGCGGGAAGGACCAAGCGACCGCCAGCACATCCATATGCCAGCTCAGGCTACTAATGCCAGCTTGGCTATGAAGATTCGGGACAAGATTATAGTGCTAATATATTTATATATATATTAAGGTTTAGCCGCATAAAACATTGATATTTGATATTATTTAAAAAGTTTTTTTTGTTGGGTAGTGACATATGGTATCAGAGCCAAGCTACAGCACTGTGGCCTCTGAGTAAAAATATTAAGAATATTAAGAACATTAAGAACATACAAATACACTGTATACAATGACTAACAAAGATGGTTATTGATAATACTTTTGAATGATCCTTTTTGTTGTTGAATGAAGTAGAGGGTTCAAGTTTGAGAATAGAAATATGAGGAGAATGGATAACATTCCACGACGACCCGCAATGGGACAGGGAGTACCCGGTTCCGAGAACAACCCAGAACTATGGGTGCAGCTTGGGGAAGAAGCCAGAGTCACGAATCAGGCGATATTGGAAACAGTGCAGGAACTGAAGAATGAGATGGCTCGACTACGGGAAGACAATGCTCGGTTAACAATGGAACAAGAAAGAATCTTAAAGAGTTTTTCTGATAAACAAAATCAATTACCAGCTAATCCCAGTGCAGAGCAGCAAAGGATATCTGAAGAACAGAACCATCATATACCCCCTGAAGGATCAGAGGAACAGGAGGAACGCTCTGATAATGTATTTGACTAGTTAACCTCGAAAAGACGGAAGGTAGAGCTACAAGGTGAATTCCGCAAAATTAAACCACCGCATTTTGATGGAGAACATGAGGAAGCGGCTGAAGCTTGGATCATAAATATGAACAAGTATTTTCAGCTTTACGAATACGACAATAATCTGAAGGCACGACTGGCCATTTTTCAATTGCAAGGGAAGGCCACTTTGTGGTGGGAGGAAGTAAAGTTAGTAAAAGGAGTCACCGAACAAAATATTACATGGGATAATTTTCAGAGATTTTTCAAGGAGCGATATTTAACGGAACGCTTCTATGATGAGAAGGCAAGAGAGTTCCATGATTTACGATTAGGACAGCAGACCATGGACGAATTCATCTCTCGCTTTACGTCCTTACTTCGTTATGTACCATACATAAGGGAAGAAAAGGCAAAAGTCCAACGATTCATCAGCAGTTTGCCGGCATACATGCGAGAGCGGATTGAGTTTGATAATCCAAAATCGATGGATGAGGTAATCCGCAAGGCTAGAATCTGTTATCAACAAGGTAAACAGAAAGGGGAAACTGCTAACAGAAAATGGAATGATAAGAGAAGTTTCAAGACTGTGGGTAATAGCAAAGGAAATCGCAGCAATGGCAGTAAGGGAAATGGCAAAGGAGCAACCAGCAGGTTTGTACCAAGAACTACAGCTAAGTTCAGAGCCACCAGCGAGTCCAAGATCAGCGAACAGCAACCAAGATTGGACAATGAAGGTACTGCAAGAGCTCCATTACAATGCTGGGGTTGTGGGGGACCTCACTACATTAAAAACTGTCCACAGCGAAAAGGAACGGAGCAATTATCCCAAATTCATGAAGCCTCAACTGTGGGCGAGGTTGGTCGCAGTATACCCAGAATTAACGCGGCTCTGGAAGATCGTCAGGCGGAATATCAGCCAACCATGGTTGAGTTCGAAGGTAAAATTTCAAACCTTACCATATCTGTTTTAATTGACCCTGGGGCTACGTTAAGCTATGTAAGTCCAAAGGTAGTGGAACGTTGTAATTTACAACCTGTTAAATTTAAAAATCCTTGGCTCGTACAATTGGCTACCGGAGCCAAGCGGCGGGTAACAGCTAAAATCAATGATTGCTCATTTGTCATAGCAGACCAACCAGTAATGGCTGATCTGAATATACTTCCTCTTGGATCTTACGATATTCTGATTGGCATGGACTGGTTAGAAAAACACTGGTCACTAGTTGATTGCAAAACTAAAGTTATTTACTACAGAGATCAGCAAGGAAACAGGAAAGAAATGCAAGGAATTAAGCAATCGGTGCAAGTCCGCCCGATAACTGCCAACCAACTGATAAAATGCGTACGGAAGGGGTGTCAAGTCTACGCTATCCAAGTGGGATATGCGAATTCTAAGGATAAATCAATTTCTTTGCACAACATTCCTGTAATACAGGAATTCACAGATGTATTTCCAGAGGAAATTCCTGGACTGCCACCGCGAAGGAATATAGACTTTACCATAGAGCTGACACCCGGGGCAGCACCAGTATCACGAGCACCCTACAGAATGAGTACACCTGAACTAACCGAACTAAAAATGCAGTTGCAAGAATTACTAGACAAGGAGTACATACGTCCTAGTGTGTCTCCCTGGGGAGCTCCAGTTTTATTTGTTAAGAAAAAGGATGGTACTCTCCAGATGTGTATCGATTACAGACAATTGAACAAGTTGACCATCAAAAATAAATATCCCTTACCCCGGATTGATGAATTATTCGATCAAGTGAAAGGTGCAACGGTGTTCTCTAAGATCGATTTGCGATCAGGATATCATCAAATACGAATTAAAGACGAGGACATCGCTAAAACGGCCTTTAGGACAAGGTATGGTCATTATGAGTTTGTGGTTTTGCCGTTTGGGCTAACCAACGCTCCTGCAACTTTTATGTGTTTAATGAATAGCATTTTTCATCCATATTTGGATCGATTTGTGCTAATATTCATTGACGATATATTAATATATTCACGCACAATCGAAGAACATCATGAACACCTCCGAATGGTATTACAGACCCTTCGAGAACATCAGCTGTATGAAAAATTTAGTAAGTGTGACTTCTTTAAGGAGGAAATTCAATATTTGGGCCACGTGATCACAAAGGACGGAATTGCAGTGGATCCGGAGAAGATAAAGGCCATAATGGACTGGCCCGTACCAAAGGACGTAGCGGATGTCCGATCTTTTATGGGATTGGCCGAGTATTATAGGAGGTTTGTGGAAGGCTTCTCGAAAGTGGCTTTTCCCATTACCTCATTACAGAAGAAAGGGAGAGCGTTTCAATGGACCCCAAATTGTCAGAAAAGCTTTGAACAGCTAAAACAGCTGCTCACTACAGCACCAATTCTGAGTATAGCAGATCCTCATAAGGATTATTTGGTCTGCACTGATGCCAGTAAGGAAGGATTGGGTGGAGTTTTAATGCAAGAAGGCTGAGTAATTGCTTACGAATCCCGTAAATTAAAGGAACATGAACAGCGATACTCCGCTTATGATTTGGAACTGGCTGCTATTATACATGCTCTAAAAATGTGGCGGCATTATCTTTTGGGCAGAAAATTCTTGCTGCTCACCGACCATCATAGCTTAACCAGCTATTTCAATCAGCCTACTTTAAACGCTAGGCAAGCACGATGGATGGATTTCTTAAGTGGTTTCGACTTCGAAATAAAACATCTGCAAGGTAAGGCGAATAGAGTAGCAGACGCTTTAAGCAGGAAAGTACAAAGTCTGTACGAAATTTCCACTACAGGATGGAAAAATCCTTTTTTAGACATGATTAAGGAAATTTCCGATCAAGATACAGGATACCAACAGCTAAAACAGCAGATACAGCAATCTGATGGAAAGGACAGCCAACAAGAATTCACGATAGATGACGCGGGAATTGTCTATTTCAAGCAAAGAATATATGTGCCCAATCAAAACAAGATTAAAAGTCTGATTATGGATGAATTCCACATCAACCATTATGCTGGTCACCCAGGTTATCAAAAGATGATGACAGCAATTCGGAAGGAATATTTTTGGCCAGGAATGAAAAAGGATATTGTAGAATACTTAGCGCGCTGTTTGGAATGTCAGCAAATTAAAGCTGAACATCAGCATCCAGCTGGGCTGTTACAACCTTTGCCCATTCCGGAATGGAAATGGGAAATCATCTCCATGGATTTTATTACAGGGTTACCTAGAACAAAGAAAAACAATGATTCCATTATGGTGGTAGTGGACAAGCTGAGCAAGGCTGCACATTTCATACCAGTACAATCCACTTTCAGAGCTACACAAATCGCTCACATTTTTATGCAGAATGTGTTCAGACTGCATGGTCTCCCAAAAACAATAATTTCGGATCGAGATGTAAAGTTCACATCGGCCTTTTGGAAGACACTATTTGCTGATTTAGGCACTCAGCTGAATTTTAGCACAGCGTACCATCCGCAAACTGATGGACAGACGGAGCGAGTAAATCAAATAGTAGAAGACATGTTAAGGGCCTACGTTATGCAACAACCCACCCGGTGGGAGGAATATTTACACTTGGTGGAATTTGCGTATAATAATGGTTACCATACTTCAACTCAAATGAGTCCATTTGAGGTTATGTATGGTCGGAAATGCCGTACACCCTCCAGCTGGGGAGGGCCTGAAGATAAATTAAGTCTAGGACCCGACATGCTTAAAGAAATGGAGGACATGGTAAAGAGAGTACGTATCAATCTGAAGGCGGCTCAGGACAGACAAAAGAATTTCGCTGATCGAAAAAGGAGATTTAAGGAGTATCAGGTGGGAGATCATGTGTATATTCGAATTCAGGCCAAAAGAAGTACCTTACAATGGGCTGGTTGCGCTAAATTGGCGCCCAGATATTGTGGACCATTTCAGATACTAGCAAGAATTGGGCCGGTGGCTTACCAGTTGGCCTTGCCAAGTCACATCCGGGTCCATAATGTATTTCATGTTTCGGTCTTAAAGAAGTATGTGTATGACCCTAAGCATGTAATTCGTTGGTAGGATATACAGGTGGGGGTTATTGTATGATAAAGAATTTAGCAAGAATCCTATTTGGAAGAAAAAAACTAATTCCAAGTTGTGTAATGCAGGTCGAACCGGAAGGAGAAGTGCTGGTCAAACCGCTGAGCATTCTCGACCAGAGAGAAGTGCAGCTGCGGAAACGAGTTATTACCCAAGTTAAGGTACAATGGCGACATTTTGGGCCTGAAGAGGCCACTTGGGAAGATCAGGAATTGATGAAGAAAACATATCCAGTCCTGTTTATGACTGTAAGACACCGAGACGGTGTCCAATCTCAGGGGGAGGAGATGTAATAACCAAACAGTTATATGAATAATTTAAAAATTACCATGGTAGGTAAATGTGAAAACAGGAATTATTACCTTATTAATATTGAAATATTATTTATTCAGAATTATGAATTCAATAATAGGGTAGATAACTTTGTTAGGAAAAGTTATTTACTTCTTATTCCTTAATTAAAAGAAACAGTTGCCAGGGGCAACCCTAACCACTTTTTCCTTACCTTAGAAGAGGGAAGAGGAAAAAGGCCTGGGCTGTTAGAGAACAGACAGGAAAAAGAGAAGCAAGAGGGTACTATGTCTGATGGGGATCAGATAGTACCAGCACCATAGTGCATTTTATCGCGCTGCTGCTAGCAGGCGTTATCTTGTGGAAGGCAGTGGCCTGCAAGTGAGCTTGGGGGGGAGCGTCAGGTCTTAGTGACTGAGCTCTTGGTTGGGTGGATAACAAGCTTTATATGAGTTTATTCCAGATTCAGGAACAGGTAGCAAGTACAAGTTAAGGAAGGCACAGTACAGGTAAGTACATTAAGGTTACAGCATTAATTAGGAGTCTTATCTTCTACTGAAAAGTTATTAGTTATCTGTAACATAGGATTTTATTAGTATCTGAGAGAGAGAAGCTTTTATTATAAACCTACAGGATTATTACCTACTGTAAGTATGAATACATAAGCAAGATGGAATAAAGCATCTGTTCTCTTAAAGATTATAATAACTAGTATGATTCGAAATATTTTAATCAGTAGACAAATTCAGAGAAATACCAAGTAACGTATTGACTGTGTGCGGATAGAAAAATCACAAGTTATACTCATAACTGTCAAACCCATAGAAATATCAGGTAACGTATCGACTGTAACCAGGTAGAAAAGTCACAAGTTATATTCATAACTGCCATATTCATAACTGCACGAGTATAGTTCAACAAAATAAAAGAAAACACAGTCATCCAAGTTAAGTAATTATGGCAACAGTCGAATTATAAATAACTGGAACATGCAATTGAAATATCATAGCAGAATCCAAGAATTATTGCAAGAAATAGAACCGAGGGTTTAATAGATACATGCGACCCCTGTGCTCACACCCGAAGGCGTGCAAGTCTGGTCATAATAACACAAGACTTCACTATTAAATGGCTCTAGCAATGTCGACCGAGACGGAACGACTGTACAATCTTACCAGCAAATAAAATAATTGATATAAGTATAGGATTACACATCTATCCATTTAACTATAATATTAAACAAAATGAAATCAAGCCTCTGTCATAACATTCAGAATAGCTAAATGGGTTTTAACCATAAGCTGTGAATAATGGCGGAACAGAGTTCACCATGATACACATATACTCATAACTAACCACCGCTGAATCAAATGTCAGAGCATATCACTGTAAGCATAGTCATTTCGACTCACTGTTACATGTTCAGGTCACGGAAAACAAACAGAAATACAGTTGTAAATAAAGAAAATGAAATCCTCGGTATCATTACAACCGTAGACGCATCAATTAAAACATAACTTCATGTATTCACATATATAAAAGACTGGTAAGTATGGGAAGCACAGACCATCTGTGCGATTCTTAACATATATCGGAAAAGACATTGAAATTACAGCGAGTTGGATGCCGAGAGCAAATATACAAAAATAACCAGAGCAAATTTAGAATCTTGTGAACCCAGAAGACCATACAAGAATTCGTATCATCAATCATTACATTCAATTGGTAAAACTGTTAGAGCAAGCCCATTTGATAATGAGCATCCCCAGCTCCCTCGACGGGTTCCTATGGGTCAAAATTTACAGTAAACCTAAAGTAACAGAACCGTCTAATACAACCAGGGAATGGAAACCCTCACACCCGAAACCCAATGCGAAGAAGTCCGTCCCTCGGACTAGCCATAACGGAGCATGATAAGTCTCCTGGCATGACAAAGAATCCATACTCAGACATTGCCAAGGTTAATTAAATTACCAGCCGTGGCTAGAGCTACATACCTGGTGATTTCCAGTCGAAGCTTGAACTCTGAAGGCACGGGCATCACCATAAATTTTATGTTCAGAGACCCTGCAACCAAAGATTAATCGGTTAAATCTGCTCAACCCATAAACAATAAGGAACCAGTCTAGGTTAATCAAAAAGGGGATTTTCTATTTACCTCCAGATGAACCGCGAAAGACTCGACCACTCCTCGCAGTATACTGGCGACAGAATCCTCTCTCCAGACGATAGTCGTTCTGTGGGATGGCAGTGTGAACTTTGAAATTCCCTGGTAAACCAGGGCATGCAGAGCCGAGAGGCACTGCTTCCCTGCACCCGGATAATGACAATGAAACCCTAGACAAACCCTTTTGATCACAAGACCTTCAAAATCCACCGTTGATCGCTGTGGGGAAATCCGATCCGTTAGATTAGGTGTAATCCCGAGAGGATGCAGGTTTCGATCAGAGAATTTATTACTATAGCTACCATTCCAAGGATCGTACAGGAAAGTAATTCCCAAGGAGAAGAGCGGATCTATCCAGACAACCAGAGGAGCATTACCGAGGCGTGGTATTAAATTCGCCAGGTGATCTTATCGATCCAAGTTCAGGTGACGGCGGGAAGGACCAAGCGACCGCCAGCACATCCATATGCCAGCTCAGGCTACTAATGCCAGCTTGGCTATGAAGATTCGGGACAAGATTATAGTGCTAATATATTTATATATATATTAAGGTTTAGCCGCATAAAACATTGATATTTGATATTATTTAAAAAAGTTTTTTTTGTTGGGTAGTGACATTTTTTTCCCTTTTTGGTAGGTGTTCATTTTATCCTAAATAATAGTAAAGTTATTTTCCTTTTTGGTGGTGAATACCAAGGTAATTTAGAGTGAGTATAAAGTTTCATATGTATTTTTTTTATATGGAAGATAAAATTTAGTTTCATATGTATTTGGGTCATTTTTGTATATAAGGAAGGTAAATTTGTAGGGAATTAAA
>APFE031165156.1:0-17381 GCA_000404065.3 Pinus taeda | reverse complement strand
ATATTTTTCAATTGCAATTAAAGAAATCATTATAAGTATTAAAACCAATGATTTAAATGGTGGGACAATGTGTTCTTAGAATATTTTTATTCCATACAAATTAAATAAAGGTATTATGTTGTATGTATAAAGTAAACATATCATTAGTTTGTGCATTTTAATGGGGCCATTGTATTTGTATTTTGTGATTACTATTAACTCATTGTAAAATTCCCTTTGCATACAAATGGAAATAATTCATAATAAATATTAACATCATTTTTAAATTGGTAGGTTTTTATGTCCTTAATCAATGAAGTGTTGAAGTGGAGATGTGTTAATATCATACATGTGGTTGCAGTGTAGATGCACATGAGCATTACTACAAGTCAAAAGATGGTGGTATTTGAAATGGGAGGAGTATTCTTCCAATCATATGCCAAAGATGAACTAAATTTTCATATTCAAAGAGAACAAGATTGGAAGTTTGGTGATGGGTCCTATTTTTTAAGGCCTTTTTAGTCAAGTATGAAAATGTTGCTTAAAAAATTATGATGTCGCAATATGGACATTAAATGTCACTGACAAGTACATTTGAAAAGTACTAGAAAAATCAAATACTGATATAGAGGACTTTAAATTTGCACGGGACAGGTCTCATTGTCATTTGCAAACAAAATTGGATGCAAGGAGAACAAGCCAATTTTATGAGAAAACGTTGACTGATGCATGGTCCCAATATGGAGATAATTATGAAGAATAAAATGTATTGTTAATAGATACAACAAATCATACTTTTCAATTCATTGGATATCGATCAAACCACATGTTGATAAAATCCTATACAGGAAAAGACCAAGATACTTGGCTTATGCAAGTTTTATTCCCCTTTCTTAAGACACTTCATGTTATCAATGAAAAACATTAGTACATTCGAATGTTCAATAGAACATGTACTTCATTATATTGGATGGAGATAATTTCCTTTATAGATTTGTTGAAAAGTACATTCCAAATTTTTGATACATTTTGGACATAGTTTTTGTTGAATCAATTTGTATGATTTTATATTTTTTGAAATATATGGGAATTGCCAATTATATTAATATGTATATTTCTTATTATTTATAGTTTCTTTTGCAATGACTTTGTTGTATCGATTTTTTCTAAGATGTGTGCATGCATTTTGAAATGAATTGTTTGTCATTTAAATTATCTTGCATGAACCATCGAGGCATTTTATTTTTAATGACGTATGTTTACTTATATGCATCAATAATCATAATATATGAATGTGAAATATAAGTTTTGAAATAGAAATCCTTGCAAACGAAGGTGTAACTATTGCTAAAGAAAGTATAATACTTGATAAATGTTATGTGTACTATTCACTATTCACAATGCATTTTTCACTATTAAGGCCAATGGGAAATGTGTCATAAGTGAATGATTTGAACCTTTTGAAGCATAAGATATGTGATTTATTAATCCATAATTCTCATAAATTTATATGCCTAAATCAATTAATGGTTGTAACTACAATCATATCATGAATCAATAAGGCACAAATATGAGTGTGTAAATGTGATTTGTAATTTTTGAAATAAAAATCTATTGTAAATAATTTTGAATTTCTTCAAGAAAAACATATAATTAATGATAATGATTGCTAAGTGGACTATCAAGGTTTGATTAGAAACTATCATGGATGAATTATGTCTTTGAAATCGAAGGCATCCAATTTCATTACTTAAAAGTTAATTTTTTGTAAATTTGTATTTTAAATAAACTGAAATCATATGATTTGAGCTAGAATTATATTATTGACTTGTACTTAGTTATTTCCATTAATATGATTGCATAAATGTGATATATAATATTCGTATAATATGATGCATTTCTTCCAAAAATAAGTCTTATAATTTGTTGATAATAAGTATTAAGTGGACACTTTAGGCTAATGGGTGATGGCTCATAGGTGAATACTACTCGTTAAATTGTAGGGCATTCGATTTTTAATCCATAACTTTTTTTATATATTCTTAAATCAACTATTTGTATATGCAATCATCTCATCTCACATAATTTAATAAGGAATCGATTTATTGACTTGTATTTCGTTATCACTTAACTTATTAAGAGTGTACTAATTTCATATTGTATTGCTTTGAAACAAAAATCCATGTAAAGGAAAATTATCTTCTTAATAAAACATGGAATAATTAATTAACAATGTGATAAGTGGATGATCTATACTCATTAAAGAGATGGGTAAAAAATAGTTGTATTTAAACTTTTTGCACCATAAGACATTGATTTTCTCATTCATATTAACATTTTGTCATTTTCAATTCTTAAATAGTTTATTTTTTATTTAAATAATTTCATATAAACCAATATGACATGAAGAATTCTATTTGGTCATATGCATTGATAGAAGTTTATAAATGTAATGCATTTTTGAAATGTAGCTCTTAATGTAATTAAAAAAAAATATATTTTACAAAACAAATTATAAGTAACTGATAATGAGTTCTAAGTGACCTATATAAATCCATTTATTGACTTTTATTTTCCTATCATGAGGTTTAATATAAGTGTATAAATGTGACATCTTTTTTTTTTGAAATAAAACTCCATGTAAAATTAAATGTTCTTCATAACAACACATGGAATAATTATTTGGTATTGAATGTTAAGTATATCGTTCAAGTTCATTCAGTATACGAGTTATAAATAAATGAATTTAAACTTTATGCAATGTACGACATTTGATCTTCCCACCCCTATTAACATTTGGTAAATTTCAATTTTTAAATAAATTATTTGTAATTGAAATAATCTCATAGAAGCCAACAAGACAAGTTTGTATTAAATTATACTTAGTATGTATGTATGTATGTATAAATGAAGTTAATTTTTGAAATCAAGTTCTTAATGTAAGTAAAAATATATTTTTTAGAAAATTAATAATTTAAAATCAATTGTTGATGAGTTCTAACTCGTTTAATTTATTTTGAATCAACAACCTTTTCTAACTGTGCATTCTTAAATCAATTATTTCTATATGAAATCATGCCATATAAGTCAATAAGTCAAGAAACCATTAATTGATTTTTATTTAACTATCATGTGGTTTAATATGAATGTATAAATGTGACATTGCTATTGCTAGAATAAAAATCCATGTAAACAAAATGCATTTTCAAATAAAACATGGATTAATGAATTTACAATGAGCATTAAGTAGACTATTTAAGCTCATTCAAGAGATGGGCCACAAATGGATGTCTTCAAAAGTTTTGCACCTTTTGACATGATTTTCCCATCAAGATTAACATTTTGTAAATTTCAATTCTAAAATAAATTATTTGTACTTAAAATAATATCATAGAATCCAACAAGACTTAGAAGCTATTTATTCATTTCCATTTAATTATATGTATTGATATAAGTTTATAAATGTAATTTATTTTTGATAAAAAGCTCTTAACGTAAGTAAAGATATATGTTTTACAAAACTAATTAGAATTAATTGATAATGAGGTTTAAGTGGTTTATTCAAACTACATGAAAAATCAAGTTCATAGATGAATGCCTTTTAATACATATTTAATATGTAAAATCAATATCTTAATGATAATATATTCGTATTTAGATTAATTATTTAATAATTAAAGAACACGTGGACTTATATAAATTTCAACTAAAGTCCATGAGTTATGTTTCACAATTATTTCTTCCTCATTAAAAATTCTTATCATTTATCCTCTTAGTGAAAGTAATGATTGATCATGGTTTTCCATACCATTGGTTGGTATTATTACATCGAGACTATTATTGGTTTCAAAAATGTTGACAAGGAAAGATAAATATCCACACTACCATCAACTATACTAATCTTTGAAAACTCTTGCCTCCACTACTTACAAGAAGACTGCTAATTCTTGCTTACTTCAATTTGTGACATTGTCCATCACAATGGAATGACTCGAATACCCATTTAAGAACTCTCATTTAATGTACTTGGATTTGAGTGGAGAAAGATCAATGGTGCCTAACCTTCTTGAAATACCTAGATCAACAATGCATAACTTTTATAATGTATGCCTGGATGCTATGAAGACGAATGATCACCCCCTCATTAGTGCTTCATAAAGGCACAAAGGGACTGTAGGAAATTGAACTCAAAAACATTTTACTAAGTTTTTAGTAGACTAGCTTCAATGCAATGCAAGGGACGCACATCCTTTCCATTTACACTAAGACCCTCACATCAACATAATTCAATCAAAAAGTCCTCCATAGGTTGTGGGAAAGGGGTTTAGAGTTGTCAAACACAAAATTCAAACATCGAGGAATCTAGTTCGTTATCCATAACTATAATATCTTTATTGGATGTTAGACATACTAATAAGATTTAGCTTGAATCAATTTCTTCTAAGAGTTTGATTTCACATCCTTATTGTGTATTGATACTTTTGTATGTAACAACTCATGTTTGACCTATTCATGATCTCTATTTGGTTTGAAATTACTAAATTATTTTTATGTTGAATTAAGTTAATATGGCGATTTACAAAAGAATGAATGTTGTTGAAGGCCTTGTAATAGAATACTTCCAAATTTAATGAAATATGTGTTATATCATGTGTGTTGTGGCAATGGAATATGGGGAGTGTGGAGCCAAATGAGGCATAGGCCAAACAACCATGGTGTGAGGCTTGAACCAGCGAGGGCCAAGAGGAACAAATTATATTATATTATTTTTATTCCATTTTAAGGATAGAGTATAAAATAGTTTTAATTAAAAATTTATAAAACTAATGCAACAAAATATTTTTAAAAGAAGGAAGTTTACATGAGAGCATAAACTTAATTTCTAGTCTATTTCAAAGAGTAGTCTATAGTTTTTTCTGGGGTAGAAAAATCATAACTTTCTATTGAGGTATACAAATTTATATTATACATGCCCATTGTTTCACTATATGTTCAAAATGATTAAAAACACAAATATAGATAACAATAGATTTCCTTCAGGATTTTTTATCGAGTCCATGAGTCCCCTTTTTAGTTTCCATCATGACCAAAAAGACCATAAACAATTGTCTCTATTAGCTCACTAGTCGGTACAAAAAACTAGGTCATTTAATTACACCATATAAAACTAGCCACTATTTTAAAAGACATTTTGTTCAGTAAAAACATAAATCTATGATATTGTGCAAAAAATCGTAATAAAACCATGTGCCTATAATATAGACCAAAAAATGGTTAGTGTTGGTATCTGTGAACTATCCTATCTAGAAATTTGTTGACCTTCCAAGAGGACAGATACTGCATAGCACCGTCCTTAGAGAGCTGCTATTCCACTTTGCATTTCGCTCCCCAGAGTAACTGAACCAATTCCAGTGCTTGCATCGATGTCAGTTGTTGGCTCTTCTCTGGATAGTTGAGCTTGTTGTCCATCCCCCACAATTTCCATTTGATCCAGTGAATTATTCTAAATTTTCTTCATGTCCTCTTCAACAAATGAAGGAGGATACTTGTATTCCAATTCCCTTGGAATGATGTATATTACTTCCAACTGTATATTACTTGACCCTAATTATAGCCATAAAAATTATTCATGTGTAACCACCCTCGTCCCACATATAACCAAGTAACCAGTCAACCGGGGTAAAAATATGATGAGAGAGGTCACTATGAAGGGATTAAACCTCCTTTGTGACTTTAGGGAAATGGAATCGATGTGACACATCAACCATACCTTCCACATTAGCAACAACACCCCCAGGAGACATCTCAGCCACTCAGGCATGCTGCCCCTGGGTCCCACTCACCTTTTATACCTCTTTACATCTAGATGCTCTCATGCTATGGGCATGAAAATGTCCAAGGAGCTCTGGACACTCTCACATGCCTAAAAGACAACGTCTAGGGACTTTTCCCAATAGACCTACGCCAACACTTTTCTAGCCCAAAATTCTGGCCACTGCCTGGAAATTGTTATAAATTTGAGAATCCAGCAAAGACATGATGACAAGGCTACTAAACCAAAAATCAACCTTATGACTAGGCTTGACCATCTCCAACATTGACTAACATTTTCTCAAACACTTGTCATCAATGCAACCTACAGGTCTAGGATACAAGACAAAGCATGAATGACTGAAAAATATTATGAAACATGACAAGAAGGATCACCACATTCTCCATTGAACTATTATAACATCAATTAGGTCTTGCATCCATTAGTTTAACAATTACAAGTAAATACATGAGATAACCATGAAATGAACGAGTCAATTAACCATGCTTATAACCAGCGTAAATGCATATAAATAACAAATATATAACAACCATTAAATTCACATATAAGCAATTGCAAAAACAAGATAACTTATCTTTCATTAATCATAGAAAAATCCGACCAAGTTCGGGACTTCCACGTACCACTCAAGCATAGACATGGTTGAACCAACTATTTCATTCAACCAGTCACCCCCATGCCATATTCCAAGCATGAATGTGGGATCTCAAGGATAAACCAATCCAAAAACAACCAAGGGAATCTAGAGGGTAAACCACCTCCACCCTCACCAAACTGTGATCAAACCAAAACTGGTGCTCTGATCAAAACCAAACCGAGCTTGGAATGCCATCCAGAATCCATCACTATCCTTGAGGAATTTTCCGTCTTCTTGTCTCTCAGGCTTTACCCCAATCAAATCATGAATTACTAGGCACTAACTTGATACGAGTATCTTAGTCTTTACCGCAATCCAAACCCATATCACTAGGCCATAAACCAATAATTCTCCATCAGAAGCTACCGTGTATGCCACCAAAATCGACCAAGGTATTCCTAGGCCTTTGGGAATGAACCTTGAGACCACCTCTGCGATGGATTCTGAAATCCATTTGGCAAACCAAAGCTCAAAACTGAGATAAACATCCCAACATACCATGGCATCTTGATAAAGGCAAGGTTAGGTTGAAAACCACTGTCATGACCTAGAAAAATCATGCCATCCACAATAAGAGAACCATACACCAACATTCAAAGCCATGCATGTCAAAACCAGCTAGGAAATCACACATGCAATATGTTACATGCAAATATTCCTATTGAAGTTGTTGATCGTGCTCTTTTGATGCAGGCACATCAAACCTAGGGTTGAAGGTTTACTAAAAAAATTAGTTTCTCAAATTAGGATTTAATTATTTATTGTAATTTTGTATAGTTTTATGAAAGAATTAAAATTATTGTAAATAGGAGAATGTTTGAGAGTATTTTGGAAGAATTGAGAGATTTGTGGATTATTCGGATATTATCTAGAGATAAGGGATTAAGTGAGAGATTTTATGGATCATGAGAGATATTTTGTGGAGTTCGTTTAGGATCAAGAACCTAGGTTCATATCCAGTGGTATAAATCTAGGTGAGCCCATGAAGAATGTAAGTAGGCGTGAGAGTGAGGAATGAGATGCCAATGACTAGGCCAATGACTCTCATGTAAATATTAGTAAATATTAATTTTTATTATTAATTATTTATGAGATTTTATATGCATTCTTTGTGTGTTAATTTTAGTTTTATGTGTGTTTAATTATTAATTTACAGGCCCCTATGGTTTGTTGTGTCATTTTGGTATTAGAGCTTCGATGGATAAACGTTGTTATGTGTGAAGAATTTGTGCATAAGTTACTATGGAAAATTTTGGGTAGTTGGGATCAAATTTTGTGCATGCTGTGTCATTTTGGTATTAGAGCTTCGATGGATAAACGTTGTTATGTGTGAAGAATTTGTGCATAAGTTACTATGGAAAATTTTGGGTATTTGGGATCAAATGTTGTGCATGTTGTTGCATTGTATTGTTATATTATTCCATAGAAATTAATGTTGGAGTTGTTGTTATGTAGAACACCGTGTGTAAGAGTATGCTTGAAGTTGCAAATGCCATTAATTGAGTGTATGAGAGGACTATTTGAAGGCTTACAAATGGCTGCAAAAATGTGTTAGCAATGAGGACCTTTGCGTGAGGATCGTGGCAAGCGGTCTGGCAAAGGTGAAAATACATGCATGTGGATCATGGCAGACACTCTTAGAGAGGTGGAAAGACAAACGTAGTAGGGAATGGACTATGGAAATCGAGGTAGAAGAAATTATGATCTTGTTGATGTAGACATGGTCGAAAAGGTCTGAAAAGAAAAATAAAAAAACTGAATATTTTCTCCACCGCGGTCTTGATCTATGCCATAGGTGAGGGAGAGCCCACATTCCAAGATGAATTGTTAGATATTTATATTGACTATATGTGTATGACATTGCACTGAAGCTGGAGTTTTCGTTTTGGGAGCCAAAAAATTTATATTGCAATAAGTTTATGGTTCTATTTTGTTCTTATCTCAATATGTTTTTTATTTTCCAAAGGAAATCCTCTACTTAATGTGTGTGTTATGGTCTAATCGATATCTTGTGCAACAACATTACGATTTGATTATGGAGTGGACTAATGCATAATTGATGCATAAATTTATTCTTTGTGAGGTCCGATTAGAGAGGCTGACGGTTGGGAGATTGCATATATTTCCAGATCTACTTACTGAATGTCAGATCTACCTATTTACTGCATTGGATTGTCGAATATGCATGATATGCCGGATCTGATCTCACATGGTGATATCGAATCACTGGTTCAGATCTTCGTTCAAGTTTTAATTAATGTTGATTATTTGGACTCTTTCATACCGCATGGAACTTTTGCAAGTTTGGCGAGTGAATGGAATATTTGTCTTCAATCTTGTGCTGCCTTTGTAGAGTTGACTTAACATTTTGGTATCGGCGTTTTTTTACATTCAATTCTTGGGATGTATTGTTTCATACCATAGAATCTGGCTACTATAAAATCAATCCACAGGATATGGTAGACATCTCTACAAACATCAGTATTGAACTACAGTGTTGATCGTGATGCGATGCTGCCATGCCATTTAACCACCAACCGTTGTATTCAGATTTAGATAAAAGATGCACTGAATTGAAAAGAAAGAGATGTAGCTCTCAGGTGTGGCCTGCACCTGGAGACTACACTCACAAAACTTGAGAGATGTCTCTCGTTCACTCTATTCCCATTCAATCAAAAGATTACATCATTAAATACAATACTAGGAAATAGGAAGTTGTACCCAAACCCCATAATTATAGGAACTAATCCTAAACTAGGGAGAAAGTTACAACGATGTAACCATTTTCTCCATTAATAATAAAATAATATTAATTATTCTCAACTCCCCCCTTAATGGAGAAAGGGTTCTCCTGAACTCCTAGCATCTTTCTAAACAATTCAAATTTTACTCGTGCAAGAGGCTTTGTAAAAATGTCAGCCACATTGTCACAAGTTTTACAATATTCAACAACAATTTCATTTGACTATATTTTCTCTCTAACAAAATGGAACTGAGTGTCTATATGCTTGGTGTTTTTGTGGAACACTGGATTGTATGCTAATTTGATGGTGCTCTGGTTGTCGCTTTTGATAGAAGTGGGTTTCTTCTGTTCTTTTCCTTCATCTTTGAGAAGTCTCCTCAACCAGATCGCTTCACATGTTGTTGCACACAATGCTTGATACTCAGCTTCACATGACGACAAAGCTATAGTATTCTGTTTCTTGTTGCTCCATGCTATGACCCCGGAACCTATGCTGAATGCATAACCTGTGATGGACCTCCGATCATCCAGGTTACCTGCCCAATCTGAGTCTGAAAAACCTGCTAGAGTAACATCAGATACATCAGTGTACAAAATACCAAAATGAACAGTACCACAAAGATACCTCAACATGCTTTTTGCTGCATTCCAGTGACTTTCAAGCGGTTTCGCCATAAATTGGCTCAACAGACTAACAGAGTATGCCAAGTCAGGTCAGGTTGTTGTAAGGTATATCAGGCTGCCAACCAGTTGTCTATACATTGTGGCATCTACCTCCTTAGTGCCATCATCACTGCTCAATTTCAGATTTTGCTGCAAAGGTGTTGCTGTTGTTCTACAGTGATCCATAGTGAACTTTTCTAACAGATTTCTAGCATACTTCCCTTGGGTAAGAAAAGTTTGCCCAGTATCTCTAAATACTTCAAATCACAGACAATAGTGAAGGCTTCTGAGATCCTTCATTTCAAAAACTTGTGCCATCAGCCTTTTGATTCCTTTGATTAAATCAAATGCATTTCCTGTTATAATCATGTCGTCCACATATAAAGAAATCAAAACAATCTGCCCCTGATTATTATACTTGGTATACAAATTTGGGTCATTTAAACTTCTATGGAAACCATACTCTATAAAGAAAGAATCAACTTTTTCATACCACGCCCTGGGTGCTTGCTTTAAACCATATAAAGCCTTTTTCAGTCTGCAAACAAGATGTTCCTGCCCTTGCTTTACATATCCTTGTGGCTGTACTAAGTAAATTTCTTCTTTTAAATCACCATTTAAAAATGCATATTTAACATCAAGCTGGTATAATTCCCAATTATGTTTAGTAGCTAAAGCAATAAGCATTCTGATTGTATTTAGCTTTGCTACAGCTGCAAAAGTATCATCAAAATCTATACCTTCTTTCTGTGAATATCCTTTTGCAACAAACCTAGCTTTTAACTTATCTATACTTCCGTCTGCATTCATTTTTGGTTTAAACAACCACTTACATCCTATAGGAGTTTTATTTTTAGGCAGCTCTACTAAATCCCAAGTATCATTTCTAAAGATTGATTCCATTTCTTCATCCATTGCAGCTCTCCATTCCTTAAATTGACTAGCCTCTTTATAATTAGAGGGTTCTACAATGTTCAAAACTTTTGACATTAAAGCATAGCTTCTCAACTTCAATGGTAATTGAGTCTTCCTACCTGACCTCCTTGGTAGGGGAATTACTTCAAATTTGTTTTCCTATGCAATAACTGGGCCTTCGTTTTCACCTTCTTGCTATTCTTCTTCTTTCTCTTCTTTGTGCTCATGTTCCTTCTCCCTCTCTTCCTCACTGCTTTCCTCCAACAATAGTGGAATGTGCCAATCATCTCCAACATCAACTTTCCTTTCCTGCACCTGTTCATGAAAGACTACATCTCTACTAGCAAATCTCTTACGAGAGTCAGGATTGAACAGTTTGTATGCCATAAACTCTGTGCCATAACCAACTAAGATGCATTTAACTGCCTTAGGGTCTAATTTCTTTCTATCAGCTTTGGGTACATGTGCAAATGACTTTGACCCAAAGACTCTTAAGTGATTTACTGCTGGTTTAACTCCATATAAAGCTTCAAAAGGGGTTTTGAAGCCAAGAAACCTAGTAGGACTTTTATTTTTCAAATATACAGCAGTATTTATCGCTTCTGCCCAAAACATATTAGATAGACCCTTACCTTGCAGCATGCTCCTTGCACACTCCACCAATGTTCTTTTTTTACGCTCTGCAACTCCGTTTTGCTGTGGTGTATGCGGCACTGTATATTGCTGAACAATCCCATGAGTTTTGCAGTATTTCATGAATTCCTTTAATTTGTATTCTCCTCCTTGATCAGATCGGAGAATTTTAATACTTTTTCCAAACTATTTTTCTACCAGGGTTTTGAACTCTATAAAACATTGGAAAGTCTGACTTTTCTTGTTTAAAAAATAAACCCAAGAGTACCTAGTGCAATCATCAGTAAATAACAAAAAATAGTATGCTCCCCCTAGCGAACTTGTCTGCATGGGACCACATACGTCAGTGTGCACTAGCTCTAAGATTTCTGTTTGCCTCCTCCTATCATGCAGAGGAAACTATTCTCTGTGCATCTTTCCTAGGGCACAACCATCACAATTCAACTGAATGCTACGAAAGATGGGGAGACCTTTCATAGAGATTTTTGATCTTCGTCCAGATCTCGGCGGACGATTTACAATCTCTGATGTGTGCAATGACAATGTCTTTTACAGACATCTTCAGCAGGACTTTGGCTTTGTTTTCTCGTTTTTCCCAGTCTTCCCTCTCGTTTTTCTGTGTGGTTGTTGTCGGCTTCTGCTCGTCGCCTGTCACTATAGCCCATGCTTTCGCACCTTCGAGCAGAGTCTGGATCTTAAACTTCCAGTTTGTGAAGTTAGATCCGTTGAGTTTACCAGACTCGTTAAGGTAAGATTCCATCGTGTTACTCATTGTGAATCTATTTAACAACAACAACAAAAACGCAATACCTGTCAGATCGATCTGTCACCTCTGCTTCCGATCTGCAGTGTCTGGCACTCGCGCTCCAATGAGAAACTTCGGCGTTTCCAACACAGCTGAAACAACGATCTGATCATAGTTGATGCGATCCACCTCTTCTGGATTGATCTGCCACTTCGCCGATCCTACTCTCCTTGCAGATCGCCAACACGAAGTCGAGGTTTCCCACAGATCTCCTCTGGCGCTTTCCCGATCTGTCTCCCTCGGACTGATCTGCACCTCCGCCGATTTGCTCCGTTTGCAAACCGCCAAATGAAGTTCATGCTGTTCAGGGATCTCCTTGGCGCTACCCCGAGCGAAAAATCCGCGCTAATTAAAAATTGCTTAGAGTAGAAAAATTGGCGCGATTTTCCCGGCAAAATCCGCGCTAATCGGGCTTTCTGGCACAATATCACGATTTCTCCCTCAAAATCCGCGCTCTGGCCTGATTTCACCCTGAATTACCGCGTTCTAGCGCGATTTCTCCCTGAAATCCCGCGCTAATCGGTCTTCTGGCGCGACTGTCAGCGCAAAATCAGCGCCAATCGGCCTTTCTGCTCAGGAAAAAAAAAATTCCGAGTCTGAGCCAGGTGTTCTGCAGTCCACCTGCTCAATTGAGCATAGAGCTCACGTGTACACACTCCGCCAGATAGGCACATCAAGCTTCACAGGAAATTCCGCCACACAGGCAAGCTAGCTTCTACAGGCACTTCAGCCTCACAGGTGACAAATATCAGGCTCACTCAATCTGAGCTCTGATACCAAGATAAAATATGCACTGAATTGAAAAGAAAGAGATGTAGCTCTCAGGTGTGGCCTGCACCTGGAGACTACACTCACCAAACTTGAGAGATGTCTCTCGTTCACTCTATTACCATTCAATCAAAAGATTACATCATTAAATACAATACTAGGAAATAGGAAGTTGTACCCAAACCCCATAATTATAGGAACTAATCCTAAACTAGGGAGAAAGTTACAACAATGTAACCATTTTCTCCATTAATAATAAAATAATATTAATTATTCTCAACTGATTTCTATATGCAAAACCACATTTATTGCAAAGCCAATCAAAATATTCTATATGGGTGGAACACATTCAACCAGGGCTTGAATTAAAATCACTAGTGGTTGTTAAATATTTTCGAACTGTCACAACTAGGCCACATGAATTTACCCTAAAATTGCAATTGAATTTATCCTAAAAATGTGATTGCAGTAGAATTTTGAACATAAGTGGTGGAAGCAAGTGCATTTTATTATTCGTGGATGGCCAAGTGAATTGATGTCTGCCATCATTTATTCGCAAAGATTTATGGCTTATAGCGTTGGGAATTAGCAATGTAACTTCTGAAGAACCATAACGTCGGGAATAATTGGATTTACATTGCAATCAAAGACATTTAAAAAAAAAAAAAATCGAACTCATACCTCTCCCATGTACGTTATAAAAGATTATTTTAAAGGGAGTGCACATTATATTAATGTATGAGAGATTATTTTTATCTAGGTGGGATAATGAGTGGAGTGGAAAATTTACATTATTTTAAAGGTCAAATCACTTTTAGGTGAATACATAAAGTTATGGGATGTATATAAGATCATTTCAAAAAGTGATCATAAAATAAATATTTTGAGATATAAGGCTGATTATAAAAATTACTTTAAAAATTTTGTAATATTAATGGAGAAATAAGGTATTTTAGAGTGATAAGTAGATGATTTGAGAAGAAATAATTGTAACAAAAAGGGTGCATTATCAATTGTATCTAACACCCAACATCCATTAACGTAAAAGTTGATGTCAATTTAGAAATCGGGAGTTAAAGAGTCATAAGTCAAGTCAAAATTACATTGAGTTTGAGTCATTGAATATAATGGATGCATGATCGGTGGAACTCGACAACCAAAACTTTGGTCAATGTATTGTAAAGACAAGATCTATTGCAGTGGTTTGCAACGAAGGAAGCATGGTACAAAGGAGTGCTTAGAAGGAAGCATAGTACAAAGGAGTAACTTGGTAAAGTGTTAGTTCAATTGCACGTTATAATGAACAAGGTGAAGTTTTCCAAAGAAGGACATGAAGATGACTATTGATAGTCATTTGCAGAATTCATAGAAAATCCACAACGATGACATAACAATTGTCGTACATGATGACGAGTTTGAGAAAGATATCGTTGAGTTGAAGGCATGAATTGACATGTTGATGTCAGAAATATGGATGGATAATGAAGAAGGCAGTTAGATGTCAAATCAAGAAGTTGACTGCAAGGAGATGGAAGCGCAAGCTGAAAGTTTTGTTAAGAGAAGCAGAAAACCTCCAGATAATTGAGATGAATGTATGCATTTGTGAACCATAACGAAGAACATTGATTAGTGAGGATGGTGATGATGCTGAAATAAAGTATGTTGATATGAATGTGGGTTTGATTCCCATAGATGGCACCACAAACTATTTAGAAGATCTGCATATGATGATTGAATCATCGATGGAAGATAACAATTATGTTGGTTTTAAATCTGAAAATTGGTGTGTGGATGTAGGATGTGTTACAGATGATAGAAAAGACATTAATTTTGTCTCATGCATGGATGAAGACAAGACTCTTGAAATGATTTCCGAAGGAGACCGTAAAATGCTTATGGAACATGAAGAAGAACTACAATTTCTAGAAAATATGTTGATGGAACTTGAATCTAAGAAAGTTTCAAATGAAGAAGAGGAATACTCAAACATGTTTAATAGTGAAAATGCGGAACCTGAATGTAATTTTCAATTTAATGTTAAAGATGATGAATTGGTATTCAAAGTTAGTAACAATAAAATTCGAACATAAACTAGATTAGATATTTAAATTGAATAATTAAGGAAACTGATGGGAAAAGTACACAAACCAAGTCACTGTGACATGGAGAAGAAGGACAACAACATGATATATTTGACGGAACAAGTATACATCAATAAAGAAGGAGGAGAATTACAACATAAAGTATGGAGGCCTCGAAGACAGAAAAATATAACAAGAGAATCGAAACAATTTGACAGACCACTTGATGAGCAACAGATTAAAGTTTGGGATCCAGGATGAATTTAATTAGTTTATAAAGACATATGGTCAAGAGACCATGATTTTTTTTTACTTGGGGAGTTTGATGCAAGTTCATCTAACCTAGGGTTGAATGTTTACTAAAGAAGTTAGTTTCCTAAATTAGGATTTAATTATTTATTGTATTTTACTATGGTTTTAGGAGAGAGTTAGAATTATTGTAAATAGAAGAAAGTTTGAGAGTATTTTCAAATAATTGAAGTATTTGTGGGTTATTTGGATATTTTCTAGAGATAAGGGATTAAGTGAGACATTTTATGGATCGTGAGAGGTATTTTGGTAGTTAGTTTAGGATCTAGAACCTACATTGGGTTCAGACCCACTTGTATAAATCTAGATGAGCTCATGAGGCATGTAAGTAGGTGTGAGAGTGAGGAATGAGATGCCAATAACTAGGCCAATGGTTCTCTTATAAATATTTTATTTATTATTAATAATTTCTGAGCTTTTATAATTATTCTTTGTGTGTTAGTTTTAGTTTTATGTGTGTGTTGAATTATTAATTTGCAGGCCCCCTATTGTTTGTTGCATCATCGTTCTTCCTTGATCCTTTCTTTTTTCCTTTCCCTTTTATTTATTTCCTTCCTTGATCCAAAGCTAGAGTTCTCCAGGAAAACTCTAAGTGGCCAAGAGTGAGAGAGAGGGAGAATAATGAGAGAGCTCTAAAACTTGAATTGGAAAAAGGTTACCAAATGATCCTCATAAGCCTTCTTATTAATAAGGCCTCTATTCTCTTCATTTTCCATTATTTTCCTTCATTTTCCTCCTCACATGCTACCTGTGACCTTTCACCTTACTTTTCTCCTAATTTCCTTCATTTACATAAATAAATGTGCTAAAAATGCCTTTTTTCCTTTTAATGCCTTTAATTTTTCCTCTGTCAATTTCCTTAGGCAAAAACACATCCAGTGATGCCCACTAGGATATCCTTGCCCAACATTCAGCTTGGAATAAGTGTCCCTTAACCGTGGTCTTATTTTTCCTTTACTAAATTTTATTACATGAACTTTTCACCAAAGAGGTTACAACATCATGGATCGATTGATGTATAATGTTTAGCATGACTTTGATTATATATGTTTTTCCCATTTATAATTTGTAAACAGAAACTGTAATTTTATATCAATAATAATATAAAATATTTTTTTTTCAACTTTTATTGCGGATTAAATAAGAGGTCATATTACAATGTTGTTTTTTCTATGCCCATATTTATTGAAAATCTAACATAATAATGTAATTCTATATAAATAAGAAATAACAAATAAAACTATTCAGAGCTTTTTCTCTTTCCAGTGGCCCCCACCATCTCGCTTATGTGGCAATTCCTTATTGGATTTCGGGTTCTAAATGAATTCCACAAAAGACACCATCCAAAGATCCCAATACCACTATTAAAAACTAGGGAATGAAATCTGTTTTCACAACAATTGTATAATGGTTATGGAAGGATGTTGTATCAAGGAAATACAAGCAAGATTAGGAGTGATTTTGCTTCCCTACCTCCCTTTCCCCCTTCATGTAGGGGACCATTGTATCAGGTTCTAGCATAGTTACAATGTTAGTGTTAGTGTTAGAGCAGACAATGGCCATTTACAAAATTAGTTTTTTATTTTTTATTTTTCAATGATTTGTTATACAGTGACAAATATTGAAATTAAATCACCCTTCAGTAGGGGAGTTATGTCACATCAAGGCTTGCTCACCCAATGGAAAACTATAAATAAGATTTTCAAAAATTAGAAAAATATTTTATAGTTTATAGAAAAATGGAAATATTTACCATTTTATGAGAAACCTAGGTTAAAGTCACGACAAAGTCATAAAAACTCAGCAAACTAATCCAAAATCAAGGGACTTTGACTGAAAGATGATTGCTATAGTCCATGTATGAGGTAGGGACTAATAACGTGCACATACTTATTAAAATCAAAGGGGCTAAAAAAGTAGTTTGTTTAAGGGAAACAATAGTACTTTTATAGTGTTAAGAGATAGTTCCAAAATACCTTTCTATTTTGAGTTTATAATAAGTCAAGAAATTAATC
>APFE031165148.1:176382-212602 GCA_000404065.3 Pinus taeda | reverse complement strand
TTTATGCAGAAGTATCCAGAACTACTCAAGTGTTGAGGACAACACTTTTTTGAAGGAGAGGGGCATGTTGGGTCCCTACAATACTAGTGATTACCCCATTACTATTGTAGTTATACCTCTTATTAATATTGTTGTGCCCCTATTGCCCCCATATTGTTATTACTGTGCCCCATAGAATCACTCTATTGTTATTTTTGTGGCTTTATATTAATATTGTTAGGTCGACTAGATTATATTGTGACTCCTTAGACTCCTATATATAGAAAGGAGGTTTCGTCATTTGAATCATCCAAGAATTGTTCATTTATGTAATGTAAAGGAGGTTGCCCCCTCGAAGAGGCTGAATTCTAAGGCGTTGATCTATCTTTTCTATATTTTCTTGAGCTGGTTTCATAACAAGAGGCATGGATTCTTATGAAATGTAATGTTTCACATTTCAACATGTTTGGATGTGTGGCTTATACTCACAAACCTAAATAACTAAGAAGAAAAATAAATGACATAAGAGAAAAATGTATTTTTTCATAGGTTATAGTGAGTAGTCCAATGCATATAGATTGCACAATCTAGTCATAAATAATTTTATAGTCAATATAGATGTAGAGTTCAAAGAGATGAATGTTATGATGGAAGTGTAGACAAAACTATAATTATTGGAGCCACAATTCCTTATAGACAAGTTGATGTAGAAAAGTAGAGTGAACAAGCAAAACAACAAGGCACACAAGCTCAATCACCTGTTTGAGGGTCTCCAACAAAGACTCTAAGAATTCAAGCTTAATAAGAGTCATTGAGAAAACCTGGTTAGTCTACTTTAAGTCCTATGTCAAATAATGATTCTAGACCTATAAATAGAAGAAGTTTGCAAGAAATTTTGAAGAATTAGATAACCATTCAAACTTTGAATTGCTTACATGTCAACCAATGTGTTTTGAAGAAACCATCAAAGAATACCATTGGGTCCAAGCGATGCATAAGGAGATAGATTCCATAGAAAAGAATAATACATGGGATATAGTGGATTTACCATTAGGTAAGTAAAGTACTAGTGTAGAATAGGTTTCTAAGAGAAAATTTAATGTAAAGGGTGAAGTTGAATGATATAAAGAAATACTAGTAGCAAAGGGGTTTGCACAACAACCTAGAATTACTTTTGGATAAAATTTTGCATTAGAAGGGAAGCCTTAGCAATAACTACATAAAACAAATGGATGATATTCCAAATGGATATGAAATTTTCATTCTTAGAAGAATAATTTTATGTTCAGTAACCATTCAGTTATAAGATAAAAGAATAGGTATACAATATATACATGTTGAAGAAAACTCTTTATGGCCTCAAGCAAGATCCAAGAGCTTGGTACAATATGATAGACTCTGATTTGACCAATCATTGATTTAATAGTATTAGTGAACCCAATATGTATACAAATGTAAATCAACAAGCATGAATTCTAATTGTTTGTTTATATATTGATGAAATGGTTTAAATTGTAAAGCTATTAGTAGATTGATTTAAATCAACAAAGAAATAGGAGTTTGAGATGACAATTTTGGTTTTGATAAGTACTTCCTTGGCATCAAAATAAATTAGTCAAATTCTAAAACCTTTATGTGTAAAAAAATTTGCAATGGATATGATGAAAAAATTTAAAATGATGAATTGGAAGGCAACACCCAATGATAGAAAAAAGAACAAAACCTAACAAAGAAGTTAAAGGTTCAAATGTAGATCCTACATTGATCCTCAGATTAGCTGGTGATTTCAGACTTATGGAGACACCTAAAGAAATGCATTGATAAGTTGACAATTTTTGTTGTTGTTGATATTCATGTTAAAAAAAACAAAATATGGTATTCTATACTCAAATAATGGAAGCACAATTTTTATTGGCTATACTATGAGCGACTTTGTAGGTAGTCTAGGTGATAGACAAAGTACTTGAAGGCATGTCTTTCATCTTGATTTAGTTGCAATTTCATGGTTATCCATTCTTAAACATTTTGGTACAAAGAGTATTGGATGATAGGATAGCAAGGCCAAATTTAGTTTATTGTGACAACAATTTGTCCATAGCTCATGTTTTTCATTAGGAAATCAAGCACATAGATACACGATATCATTTTATAAGAGCACTTGTAAATAATGACGATAAGTCAAAATACCAATTAGTTAATATTTTCACAAAGTCATTGGCAATATATGTTTGGTTGGTTGCATCGAGAGTCACTCTACAACCTTATATGGGAGATATGTTGTGTTAGTTGTAAATGAGTTTAAACATTGAAGTGTTAGTTCAAAAAAAAGAAATCAAAAGATAATAAAAAATAGGCTCAATTGAAATTAAAAAATTAAAACATATAGCATATATAAAACATAAATTAGTTTAAAACTAAAACATCAGAAAATTAGAAGCGAATAAATTAGCGAATATGTGAGAAAACTAAGAAGAAGGAAGTCATTGAGCAAAGCGAACATTTTCGGCTAAGGTTTTGCCAGACATATAATAAATAGTGTTCCACGCTTTGCAATTATAATGACATTTGTTATGCAATATTAGTTCATTTGATTTGCCCATTTTGTTACATTGGCAAAAATTCATGAATTCTTCCACTATAGAGATGTAGTATTGAATATATGTTTTGTACTTAGAATATAAAATGCATTAGATATTACAAAGTATTTGTAAGTAAAAATAATAATTCTACGACATTCTCTTAAATTTTTTTTTTTTCAAGGGAAATCATCCTATCTCTTAGTCTTAGGGCAAGAGATAGGGTCAATGCACCATGATCTATAGACATATAACTATTACAATAATATTTCTCATCATAATGTCACTCACAGTGAATTGAACTTGGATGGGGGAGATAACAACGATTTTGTTGAAACACCCAAGATAATCTGAATTGACAAACATTCTCTTTAATTTATATTAAAACAAAAAATATATTTTTCTCAACAACATCCATTAACATAATTTTATATCTATATAAAGAGATAAAGTAATTCAAAGTTAAAAAATAATAATTATTTTACTCTTTGAAAATACTTTAATGTAAGACTTAAATAAAAGATATGTGAATATCTATATTAACTAATATATTTCATCATCAATTTCATATAAATTGTTTGGGAGAAAATAGAGAAAAATAATTAATGTTGACAATAAGTAAAATATGTCAATTCTCACTTTAATAAAATAATTTTATATGAAATTAATATATAAAGAAAAAAAGTAATTGAAAATAAATGAAAGGAAAAAGTTTCAATTATTCCTTTATACAAAAGATGTATAATTCATTCGATTTTTAATTGATATGTAATATTTAAAAAACATTTCAGCGTGAGAGAAATAAATTAGCAATTGCACCAAGAGGTGCAAAGGAATGCCGATAGGAGGAGCAGGTAAATGTGGAAGGAAATAATCAAGAGAAATATATGAACAATTAAATACAATAAAAACTTGGGTTTCTATAGTAGTAGAAGATTAAATTTAAGAAAAGAGTTGCATTAACATAAATGTCCTAGAATAATGGCATGGTAATGATCATATCCTTCCCCTTCGTGCTCCCTCCACATCCTAAGATTTACTATATGAAATTTGAGAAATGGAAGAAGTACCAAGGTGGGATAGGAATCAATCAATGATAACTATGAAAAGAGAAAATGAAGGAAAATAAATCCTTTGCACTCAAGAAGCATAGAACATGCATCTATGAACTCCCTCATACACTAGATCAAGTAAAAAAATCACTTAGCTCCTTGCCAATAATGAGAAAGAAAAGAAAATTGGACAAAAAGGAAACTTGAGAAAGAGATGCCCATTTCAATATAACACTAGGCTCATAAGCATCTCTAGCCAGATTCCGCTATATTATATAATCATAATTGAAACATTTAAATTTGCAGATATTGAATGCATTTATAGTCTAATTAATAAAAAACTTCATATGTGAGTGTTCGATCACAACCACTACACACATTTTCCATATATCATCTAAACAAAAAATTTAAAAATAGATCTATCCACACAAACCTATAGTCCATATTTTGCATAGCAGAGCTTCATAATTTCACGTCTACCATTTACACTCTACATGTATTAGCCACATAAAAAAAGTTCCAATGAATTAATGAACTTTTATGAATTCTTTGTATTGGGAGAGAAGCAAGATGTCTGAGCATTGAATAAGAATTGACTACTAGGCCTAAGAAAAAATGCTTCGAAGCACTTTATGTCAATGAAAGAGAGAGAACACAAACAAAATCTACTTGGCTGACAATAACAATTGTAGCATAGATAGATAAAAAATTGTCAAAACCAAACAAATTGACTAAAAAGGTCTCTTCAAATAAGAATAATGAAAACATTGCAACCTTAGATGTGTCACAACAGTTTGTATTTATCTATACTAACCTCACCAACCAAACCACATAGGATTCAGATTATTGAAATCTAGAACTTTTCTTAATGGACACAACATATTTAATACTGACAACACAAAAATTGATTCATTGCAATATATCCCCACCTAAGATTGTCTCAACTATAAGCCTGTCAGGACTCAAAATTGTAATCGAAATGGGCACATTTGTTAGGAGAGTTCAATGGAAATGATGTAATTCAGATTAAACTTGTAAGTGTACATAGTGACAAATGCAGTGTTGTTTTTTTATAACTTTGGAACAAGTTGTTCTTCTACTAATGGTGAAAGACTTTTCATATAATAGGCAAAAAAACCACTACAAGAAAAATACATGTGTTGCACCTAATAATTTAGCACCAAGAATTCACTTACTTAGCATGGAAATATTAAAGAATGCACTTACTTAGCAAGAGCATTAATGACCATGGTAATATTAAAGAATGCACTTACTTAGCAAGATCATTAATCACCATGGCAATATTAAACAAACATGTTGTAGGTATTTTCACTTTCTAAAGGATAGCTCGAATACATATAAGATCCTCATCGATGGTTATGTTATGCTACCAAGCTACTCTTTTGCTAATGGTCAAGCACCTATCATATAATAGGAAAAACACTGCTGCAAGCAATAGACATATGTTGCACTTTGCACCTAATAATTAAGCACAATGAACTCACTGACCTAGCAAGAGCATTAATCACCATGGGAATATTAAACAAACATGTTGCAGATAATTTTGCCAACTAAAGGTTAGTTATAAAACATCTAAGATACTTCTCAATGGCTAAGTTATGTTTTCAATGTAGCCAGAATTTGTTCAAGTCATATTAACCCTTATAAAATCCAAAATATGCAAAATAGATCGCAATGGCAAATTTCCATTGTATTAAGATGGGGAGAAGAAAAACAATGATACTATTATCTATGAAACATGATATAAAAAATAAAAAATAGTGCATATCCCAAGGATCAACCAAGAAGTGCACCATACCAGCACAAGGAAGATTCATCAAGTTTATAATGTTGTAAAAAGGAGTTTTCAACGTTGGTTGTTGGAATGACAGAAGTGCCATGTCCCAGTGGAAGAGAATTCCAACATTCATGCCCAACGATGAATAAAATGAGTTAGGGAAGCCCAATTTGAGGTTTAGAAGGGTTAGCATAGGTATTAGAAGGAACTAAAGGATGTATGGGAATCTTAGGGGAACTTAGGGGAAAAAATGTTAAAATTTGATTTTAAAAGTTTAAGATGTAAAATCGTTTACCAACATGCAACAGACAAATAGGTAGAAATGGAATAAAATATTTGAACAAAGATTTACGCCCTATAGTAGAGAAGTAGTCTGTGAGAGGCAGTTCGTGAGAAACAAAATCCTTGGCCATGTGCACAGTGTTCATACTGCTTTTGGAGACTCTTAGGCTTGAATTATCAACCACGACTCCAAAAAGTTAGTTTTCATCTTAGATGCTATTTAAACTCAGTTAATATGAATATAATTTCATTTATTTATCCAAAATAATTTTAATGTCATTCTTTGTTGTCAAATATGACAAATTTCATGATGAATTTCAGATTTCCGAATATTTTACTGTCTGTGTTTTTACTTGCATATATTTCTACATTTATTTCTTATTGTAATAAGCCTGAGTTTTTCTAAGATGTTTCAACAAATATATTTTCAGCATAACAACAAATCTAAGTTGTAATCAACTTCAAGAACATCGTACCAAAAATACACACATATTCTATTAACCATGAAAGGAAACATCTCTGCACAGTAACAATCGCAACAAAAGAAGCATTGTATGCAACAATTTACATTATGTTGATACAAATTTTCTACCGGCCTTTTGCAACCACATTTTGCACTCAGTTAAAAATCATTTTGGTTATATCCAATAATATGAAAATTTAGTTGTCAGAAAATATATGCAACCGTTGCCCATAGATTGAATCATACATTTGAACTTCAATTCTTGGCACTGTTTGTAGTCACCATCATGAAATGAAATGAGTTTGCAAACAATATATTTACTAGCATCCATAACAACTTAGAAAATTAACTGACTCAACCAGTTGGGATGTTCTGCAGGACTAACTGAAAGTCGTGAAACCATGATGGCTGTTAAAGCTATAGCAACAACAAATGATAAGAGAAGGGCTAAATCCATGATTGTTGACTAGTGTTGTTTGGTATTGAATTTCATATACACATTTATTCAGATGCTTCTTGCATTAAAAAATCCATTCAAAATGTAAGTCATTTAGGAGACAAAACCAATTTTGGTTGCTTTCCAATCTTTAACAATCCAGCTGTAGTGAATGTGACAAAAGATAAGAATGATACTATTTCAGTTTAAAAAGTTAAGGAATGTTCAATTACCAACATAAGCATTGCAAAATATGTTATACATTAAAGAATGTTAAGATGACAAGTTATAACTTATACTGCTACTATAACATACAAAACCAAGCCAAAGAGGTTTGAAATTATTCTTCAAGTTTAGGGTTTTTCCTGTCAAGTAATCTCAATGAAAGGCTTACATAAATAATCGTAAGTGGATGTGTTCATTCCAGAAAAGAGACCAAGATACCAATTCTCAGTGCCTACCTACTCCACAGTAAAGACCACGTAAGGAACCTTCCCTACAAACCTTTGTAAACACATCCAATATACCCCTGTAAGTTGGCTAACAAAAAATGATAAGAGAAGGGCTAAATCCATGATTGTTGACTAGTGTTGTTTGGTATTGAATTTCATATCCACATTTATTCAAATGCTTCTTGCATTAAAAAATCCATTCAAAATGTAAGACATTCAGGAGACAAAACCAATTTTGGTTGCTTTCCAATCTTTGCCAATCCAGCTGTAGTGAACGTGACAAAAGATAAGGAATGATACTATTTCACTTTAAAAAGTTAAGGAATGTTCAATTACCAACATAAGCATTGCAAATATGTTATACATTAAAGAATGTTAAGGTGACAAGTTATAACTTATACTGCTACTATAACATACAAAACCAAGCCAAAGAGATTTGAAATTATTCTTCAAGTTTAGGGTTTTTCCCGTCAAGTAATCTCAATGAAAGGCTTACATAAATAATCATAAGTGGATGTGTTCATTCCAAAAAAGAGACCAAGATACCAATTCTCAGTGCCTACCTACTCCACAATAAAGACCACATAAGGAACCTTCCCTATAAACCTTTGTAAACACATCCAATATACCCCTGTAAGTTGGCTGGATATGAACATGCCTTGCACCATTATCTGACTCTGTGGTATATGAACTAGTCATCTGCAAAACAAGATTCAGAATCATAAACACACAAGTTGAGGGAGATAGAGATTGTAGTGTATTCAATACCTAAAACTGTTGGAGGGCATATAAATAAATTATTTTGAAGCTTTTTCTTAGAAAGAGGTGACGACCTAAGCATAAATCGTGTATAAAAATTGACTCCTAGAATTCATATTTCCATATTCAATGCTTTGCCCATGAGACCGCTGCCATACACTCTTGTACAAACAACGCCCACTGCAGAGACACCGTTGCAGTAAATCACGGCGGGAAGAGTTAGGCCTTCCTTCACAGCTTCCTCCATAACGTCCCTCATCATCGCACCACCTTGGATTGTAATTTTCATTGCATTCTTGTTGACTCCAATAACATATGCATATTTTTCCGTTGATATAAGCAATCCATGGTCTCCAACACATACTAGCCTTGAGAGGCTATGAGCTAGAGTGCTTACCACTTTGATCTTTTTCTTCTTTTTCACAATCCGGGCTATAACCCGTAAAGTGTCGGCTTAAGTTTTGGGCTACACAACCTCTATAGCTCTGCAAATGTTGTGATCATCCCAAATGCCTTGATAATTAAAGATCTGCCATCCTCTTCCGTTACTTTTGCATTCGATTGACGAAGGACATGAGCAAAACGCCTTGAAGCAAGTAGAAATAGAATACTGAGAAGGGAAAGTTTGTGGCACATCGCTACACAGATTATTTGAGCCCTCCAACTTGGAAAATTGGTTTCAGGGTTTGATCTCAGTGCATCCCTGGAACTTCTACACCACCACACCCACTTCAAAGTCAATGGAATCCAATTTGGAGTGACAGGTTTCTGAGAGCGAGCTTACAAGCTGAAGTCTCCACTTCGAGACTCTACCCTGAGAGCTGATATTCTCCACAACACACGTAGGTAAAGGAGATTGTTAGTCTAGAGTTTGGGTAACTGCGACAAAGAATTGAGCAAAGTATTAGACATGGTAGGCTTGCAGATTGTGCTTTAGATGTGGTCTCGAGTGCTTGCCAAATGTTAATTTTTAAGTGGAGGGAACGACGAAAATATAGGTTTTTGATTGGGTAGGGTGAACAATGTTTGCCCACCCAATCTCACAAAGAGAACGCCTTTCAACATAAATATTTCAACATGCACATTAAGTAAAATACTAATTTATCAATTGCATAGATAAAGCAATATCAAACATATATAGAGACATAATTCATAGTATAAGGAAGACTTATAAATATGTTAAGGGAGACTTATTTATAAATATATTAGTAAGGAAAAAAACAATATGGACTATAAAAAAATATTCCAATGCCCATGTTAAGTAAAATATTTCAATATAAATAACATATATGATATAAAGCAATTGAAAATAAATAAAAAATCTTATTATTAAAACATTTTACTGGTGTGTTGGTCAAAACGGAGGAAATGTGTAATTCCTTCTATACTTCATATAAAATTGATTCTAAAAGAAGTTAGAATGTCAAGATAATTGATCCTTCCAAGGACGATATGTTCCCTATAAATTCTAAATGAATTAAAGATTAAGGTCAATTATATTCATCATCAGCCAAAATTGTTATACATGTTGATATATTGTAATTACTGCCTTAGTTGTAGAAAGTTCTAAAATTATTTTAATTAGATTCCCAGTAAATCTAAATCTTTTTATTATAAAAATCTCTATAAGAGCTTTAGTTTCATTATTAGCCAATCATGCTTTTGAAAAGTTTATATGTATATATATCATATTTGTAATTATATGTATATGTTAGGTAAGGAATACGAAGTAATGAAGTTTGATATAGAAGTTTATAAAAAGTAGTGAGTGATTGTGCTTGTTGTTGTAGCTTGCTTTCTTTTTTGTCAAATTTTGTATTGTTACTTTACAATAAGAACCATGTGGTGACAATGTCAATACTCTTGTTTTTTTTGCAAATTACCACCACGAGACTTTTGTTTATTGTACAAGAATGAAATAGGCTTATGTGTAAAAATAATATTCTTATAAAATTAAATATATATACATATGTATGTAAAGTCATAATTTATAAAATAATATTTTTATATTAAATAATAAAATTAAAAAAACAATTATTAAATATTTGAAAAAATTACTTCAAACAATAAAATAAAATAATCTAATTTAATTATAACTGGTAAAATAATTCTTTAATTTTTTTTTTTATAAAAATAATAATGAAACAAATAATATCAAAACAGTTTAACTTTCCAAGTATATAAATTACCTAACATTTAAATGATAAAATAAAATTTTACAATAAAATATTTCTAAAAATAATATTGAAACAAAGATTTTTACTCATATGAAATTACAAAATTGTGTTAATTTAACTTATAAACTACCCCACAAAGAAATAAGAATATTTTCAGAATATTTTCTTACCCTAAATTAAGATAATAGAAATCAACATTCAAATTGTAATTACAAATATTATATATATAAAACTTACAAACATAAATGTACTATTGATGTAGTATTGATTAATGAATACTACCTAAATGAATTTTTCCATTTCTATTTTAAAACTTTATGATTAAAAAATTGTTAGTCATTCCATTTTCATTTGAAATAGATTCCAAAAACAATGTAAGAGAATTTAAAAAACAATGTAAGAGAATTTCAAAGAATCTTGAAACAAAGGCCACATGCAAACGGTCATGATAGGATATCCTACTTTGTGCCCGTCTACACTTTTTGACATTCGTGCCACCAACTAGACAATAATATGAGGGAGAAATTAAATTAGGCTTGGAGAATGTATGTACCCATTTGGAAGTTAATAAAACTACGATGTAATCATGCAAATGCATCCAACGTGTTGTAGCTTATTTTTGTCTCTTGGATACAGACCAGGGACAAGATCGTTATGCAGATTTTATGTTAGATTATATTCGCAGGTTTACTTCTTTCTTGCATATATTTGTGCTTGATATTAATATATTTGTGATTGATATTAATGAGCGTCATGGTTGATGCCGAATTGTTTTTTAAGTATTTTAATGGTTATGCAGATTTTATGTTGATTATCTCACAAATAATCCGAATCAACTTTATTAAATCTATTGAGCAGCTTACAGGTGTGGAACACCATCTGTAAGATTGTTTTTGTAGAATATAGTTTGCCTCATTTATTATATGAGGAATATATATATATATAACAAATACATATTTAGGGAAGTTGAATAAAAGCCTAAAAAACAGGAACACAATCTTAATCTAAGGTTCGGTTTGAACTATTATTTTACTAAGTCATTTCTACATTAATCTCAACACTTCCCCTTAATGGAGAAATGGATTCATAGATATGCCTAACACTTCCTTAAACAACTTAAATTTGATTTTACTAAGAGGTTTGGTAAAAATATCAGCAGCCTTGTCACAACTATTACAATACTCAATATGGATTTCTTTTGACTAAAGTTTTTCCCTGACAAAATGAAACTATGTATCGATATGCTTTGTGTTCTTATGAAACGCTGGATTATTTGCAAGTTTGATGGAGCTTTGGTTGTCGCATTTGATCACTGTTGCAACCTTCTGTTCTTCTCCAACATCAAGGAGAAGTCTCCTCAACCAAACTGCTTCACATGTTGCTGCACTCATAGCTTGATATTCAGCTTCCGCAGAAGACAAGGATGCTGTGTTATGCTTTTTGCTGCTCCATGTAATGACCCCAGATCCAATGCTAAATACATAGCCTGTTATGGATCGTCTTTCATCTACATTTCTAGCCTAGTCGGAGTCTGAAAAACATGTCAATCTAACATCAAAGGAATCAGTATAAACAATACCAAAATCTCCAGTTCCCTGGAGATACCTTAAAACACCTTTTGCTGCAACCCAATGGCTCTTAAAGGGCTTTGACATAAATTGGCTCAATGCATTGACTGCATAAGCCAAATCAGGCCTAGTTGTAGTCAAGTAGATTAGACTCCCAACCAGCTGTCTATACAACGTCACATCTGCCTCCTTAGATCCATCATCATTCTGAAGTTTTAAATTTTGTTGTAAAGGTACTGCTACAACTTTGCACTGATCCATTTTGAACTTTTCCAGTAAGATCCTTACATACTTACTTTGTGACAGAAAAATTTGTCCAGAATTCCTCCAGAGTTCCAATCCCAAACAATAGTGTAGCTCTCCAAGGTCTTTCATCTCAAAAACTTGTGACATCTGTTCTTTGATTTCTTTAATGAGATCATCAACATTCCCTGTAATGATTAGATCATCTACATATAAAGAAAGCAAAACGATCCTTCCCTCTTTATCAAACACGGTATAAATATTAGGGTCATTTTTGCTCCTTTTATAACCACACTGCAAGAAAATTGAATCAATTTTGTCATACCATGATATGGGTGCCTATTTTAGTCCATACAATGCTTTCTTCAACCTGCAAACTAAATGTTCATCACCCTGTTTGACAAACCCCTCAGGTTGCACTAAGTAGACTTCTTCTTTTAAGTCCCCATTTAAAAATGCAGATTTAACATCTAGCTGGTGAATCATCTAATGGTGTTTGGTATCTAAAGCAATTATCATTTTGATTGTATTTAGTTTAGCTACAGGGGAAAATTTTTCATCATAATCTACGCCTTCTTGTTGTGAATACCCCTTTGCAACCAGCCTAGCTTTATACTTATCTATGCTCCCATCTGCATTAAATTTAGGCTTGTACAACCATTTGCATCCTATGGGTTGTTTGCCTTTAGGTAGTTTAAATAAATCCCACGATTTATTTTTGAGATTGGTTCATATTCCTCTTCCATAGCAACCCTCCATTCACTATATTCGTTGGCTTCTTTATAACTAGAGGGTTCAACAACATTCATCATACTAGTTATAAAAGCATTTTCCCTATATCTTGCTAGCAACTGAGCTTTCCTACCTGATCTCCTGAGTGGTGGGGTATCTTGAAACCTTATCTGATCATCATTTTCTAGACTTGGCTTGATAGCTACATCATCTTCTTTCCCTTCCTACTGTTGTTGCTGCTCATCACTGTCACCTGATTCATCACTTCATTCTTCCACCAACAAGGGCACGTGCTATTCTTCATTAGCACTCTCATGGATTCCGTCATTACCCTGCTCATGAAACACTACATCTCTGCTCGCAAACACTTTAAGAGTAGAGGGATTAAACAATTTGTAAGCCTTAAATTCTGTACAATACCCAGAAAAAATACATTTGATGGCCTTTGAGTCAAGTTTCTTTCTATCTTCCTTTGGGATATGGGCAAAGGCTTTACTGCCAAAAACTCTTAAATGCTTTACTGCAGGCTTATAACCAAATTAAGCTTCAAAAGGAGTTTTTAAATCCAAATTTCTTGTTGGACTCCTATTCTTTAGATATACTGCAGTATTAATCACTTCAACCCAAAAACCGTTAGAAAGATTCTTACATTTTAACATATTGCGAGCACACTCCACAAGTTATTCCTCTTTGCAACCCCATTTTGTTGAGGAGTGCCGGGTACTGTAAAATTTGCTATATCCCATTATCTTTGCAGTATTTGAGGACACAAGCTTTCTTGTACTCTCCCCCTTGATCCCAACAGAGGATCCTGATGCTTTTCAACCATACTTCTGAACTCCTTGAAGTATTCAAAAGTGTTGCTCTTCTTCTTGAGGAAATACATCCAAGTAAATCTAGTACAATCATCAATAAGCAATAAAAAATAGTATGCACTGCCTAATGATCTTGTCTACATAGGCTCGCATAAATCTGTGTGTACCAGCTCAAGTATATATCTCTTCTTTCTATCAGGATTCACAGGAAATTCATCTCTATGCAACTTTCTCACTGCACATGCATCACAATCAATATGAGTAGATTTTAGAATAGGAAGACCTTCAACCATACCTTTTTTCTATAAAAGTAGTAGAGCATTGAAGTTAATATGACTGAACCTATGGTGCCATAAGTCCACTGTAGTCATGGTAGATGATGCCAATGATTGATGTGGTGCACTTTTGACATTTAGTTTGTATAATCCTCCCACATGAATACCTGATACAATAGGCTTCATACAATCCAACATGTCTTTAATGACACAATATGATTTATAAAACTCTATCTTGAGATTCTGATCAGTTATAGTAGAAGCAGAGATCAGATTCTTTTTGATCCCTAGTACATACATCACATTATGGATATGTCTAATATTTCCATTAGACAAAACAATAGGAATATTACCATAACCTTTGATTTGGTACCCTCTATCATCGCCAAGATAGATGTTTGCTCCACTGCTGGTTTCTTTGAAGTCTTCAAACCACTGTCTATTCCCCGTCAAGTGGATGGATGCACCTGAGTCGACAAACCAGGTGTCTGCTTCATCCTCCTTAGCTGAAAGTGCAGAGTTAGATATGAACAATATGATGTTCTGACTGTGTTCCTCATTAACAAAATAACATGCATGCTGCTTATGTTGCTTTCGACCTTCATCAAACTTCTTTTTCATGCAATATCTGGCTATATGGCCGGTTCTACCACAATAAAAACATTTGGTTGCAGAGTCATTTCTATTGAAAGACGTACCTTGAGGTGAGGGCATATTTCTCTATGGGGCTGTGCTACATTTGGCTTTCCTCTGAAGGGATTCTTCTTCGCCATTAAGGCCAGATCTGAACTCTGAGGTTTATGAGTCAGTCACCTTTCCTCCTCTTTGATGCAGGAGCATCAAGGCCAATTTTCATTTTTTATTTATGTAATAAAGGGGGGTGTGACATTTTAATTGTTTTATTAATTAATTTGGTATTTTTAAATAAAATAGGAGATAAATCATAAAAGTGAGGATTTTGTAAATATTCTTTTATTAATTAAAAGGATATGAGAGAAAATAGAATTAGGTAGAAAATTTAGGTAGTAGGAATGCTATGTATGGGACTTAGTTGAGTCCACACCTAAAATGAATTTAAAGTAGATTTAGTTGAGGATTAGGTGGAGAGATTTTTGGAATGAATTAAATTCATTATTTATGTATAAGTATGAGTGGTTTTTAGTGAGAAGGTAGAATAGAATAGAGAGGAGAGATGAGGCTTGGACAACCAAAGTTTGTAAGCCTCTGGGCATTTGTAAAGGGCCATCGATTTGAAAATCTGGTCATGAACTAAGAGGTTTTTGAAATTGTTACATTTGGTTTTAGTGATGAAGAATTTTGGTTTTAGAATTCTTGTGTGAATTGTATATTGTGTGATTGATAAATTAGTCTTGATCTTGATTGGATCGATGCCATTGAAGTCGTTGAGACTGTATACATAGCTGAAAGGTATATCATTTGCTGTATCGATTATTGGAATGATCGATTTCATATAAGAAAGATCAAATCAAACTTCAATTACGAGATCTAAGTTAAAGAAATTATGTTGAGTACATAGTTTTGTAATTTTCACTGAGTCTGCGGAAACACCAAGTTCAATAGTGAAGCAATGGATGAATCGATGGTTTAAACCTCTGTTGCCGGAATAATTAATTTATTGTTGAATGTCAATGCCCAACGCAAATTTGAGTCTACATTCTCTGTGTAGGGATGGTTTCTTGAATTCTATTTGATATTGTATAATCTTCAATGACCGACATACGTGAAAGGGCGCAGAGTTCGTTTTGAGCGCTGTCTATTTTGAGCAGATCAAACATCGAACCGATTGATGGAGCTGGTGGTCGATATCAACGTGGAGGAGCAAAAATAAACAATTCAGTGGAAATTGAGTCGAACAATGAGAACGTTGTGGGTGGAGTGTACATAGGAGTAACTGCTGTGTAAATCGATTCTTTACAGTACGTGTCTCATATGCAAACTATGCAATTACACAAACGCTGGCGTAGAGTACAGGTCTATAAACAAAGGGTAATGTTGTTTTAAAACCCAGTTTGATTATCAAATCAAAGGCGCCGTGGTAGCAATCAATTGCAGATTCTCTGTATATTTGTTCTGCGTGTAAGAAGTTGGAATAGAATTGTGATAAATTACCAAGTCCACATGCGGCGTAGAGGCGGAATGGTAAGTGCATGGTTCAATTGTTGTTAGCATTCGATTTTTAATCATAGCCTGAGTTGGTACTTGCCATAGTGAAAATCGATGTGTGAAAGCATTCGTCAAACCTGAATAGATGAAAGGTGAATTATGGATTTGCGTAAGCGTTGGCTCGAATGGAATTTGATGCTGCATAGTTATTCCAATAGTCAACGTGAAATGTTGTGTGGGCGATGTTCTTTTAAATGAGATGCATTTGGCATAATCTGTTCAAATCGAACTCTTAAGCAGATGGTGGATTGCATAAATTGGGAATCCATGGTTATTGAAATGTAATGCACAAGGTTGAAACATTTTCATTCCATGATAGGCATTAAGGGGTTTAATCACATGAAAAGGTGATAGTTGAGGGTATGGTTTCTTTCGCATGAGTTAATTGAATGTTGGGTTTTTATAAAGAACCTTGTGTATTTAAGTATGGTTTCTATAAACCATAAAAGTTGAAATAGATGTTATTAGCTTCTGCTTATGAGAGTATGACTTTTGTGAACATATGTTGAAGAGCTTCCGTGTGCAATATGATAGTTTGTGAAATTGCTCGGACATTGAAGAATTATTTGGGCGATTATTCGAGATGCATTTTGTATACGCATGAGAATGGAGAAATTCTGGGTTTTGGAGGGTTTTTCCTGCGTCACTCTTGCATGAGGATCCCTATCAATTCTTCAAACACGGAGGCTTTTTCTCTTGCATTCAAGCCAGTGATGAACATCTGATACTCGTCAGTCATACCATTCATGGTAATTGTGACCAGATCTGACATAACTTCACCGATATCACCTAGCTTGTTCTTGAGCTCCTTGATCCGCGAAATGAATGCTACAACTGCCTCATTCTCCTCCATCTTGATGGAGAGAATCTTGCTCTTCAAGAATACCAATCGATTGGTATTCTTGACCTCATAGAGATCTTTGAGCGTCTTCTAGATCTCTGGCGCAGTGTTGCAATCACGGATATGGGGAATAATGCAATCTTTGACTGAAAATTTCATGAGCATTCTTGCCTTAATCTCCCGCTTGTCCCAGTCTTGGATTGTTGCGGCTGCTCCTCCTGCAACAAGGTTTGGCTTCACCTCATCATTGTTCACAATAGTCCATGCATTGTGTCCCTCAAGCAAGGTTTGCAGCTTGAATTTCCAACCAAAGTAATTGGATCCATCCAGCGTGTTGTTTTCATTGAGGTAAGTTTCTGCTAATTGGTTACTCATTTTGGATGAATAATAAAAAACTTCAACCCAACAATTTAAAAAAAAAATAACAACCCCGATCTTTATAAAAAAACTAATGCGAAACCCCGATCCACAACCAAAAAAACTGAGCCCAAATCCAAAACAAAAAGAGTTCAAGTCCCCCATTTTTTAATAAAAAACTTCAATTCCTTCCCATTTTTTAATTTAAAAAATAAAACAAACTTTAATTAAAAAACCTTAATTTGTAATCCAACTAGAACTTTCAAGTTCCTTTCAAATTCCTTTGGGGCCACCAAAAACGGATTAACAAAACAAAAACGGGAAGCCCATAACCATATTTGCTGTGGGGCACGGATTAAAAAAAAGACACTTTCCAGTGCTACGCCATTGATAAATTCGTGTGGGCTTTTCGGTGATTATTTGTGTGTTCCCACAGAAAGACTGGTTCCCCGATTTTCTTCTGCAAACACTTGTCTGGAATACCACAGCCAGATTCAGAATGCCACAGCCAGATCTCCAGCAAAATCACACGGCAGATTAAAGGAGCAGATCTCCTCCACGCAGCCTCTATCCACAGCAAGCCTCCACGACAGTCCTGGCGTAATTGTAAGTCAAGAGATCAGCGTCTTGCAACCTCCTCCTCAGCAGCAAAATCTGGAAATCATGCTGACAACGACTATCACGACCCTCGGGCTGTCTGCAACGACTCTCATGCGGGTAGATCACCTCACTCCTCCTACACAAGAATGAAGCAAGAATGACTGGCAGCAACTTACTACGCAGTTGCAATTTACCACGCAGCGACGTCTTCCTCTTAGTAGTCTTGACAACGATCCAAAAAACGGATCCAATTATGCAGCGAGAAAAAAAATGCGTCCTCTTCTCAGACGACAGCCCACCGCAAAAACCACGCAGCTTTTTCACCTCAAGGTCAGCGCGATTTTCCAATGTGCACTCGCGCAGTTCTGGCTAACAAAAAAAGGTGTAAGTCTTGAGGTGAAATTGGCGCGACTATCCCTTTTAAAACCGCGCTGATCGCCCTCCAAACGTGCCCGTTAAATTTCTGCCTCCACTCAGGGTTACAGGCATCAACTGAGCAGCAGTTTACAGGTGTGGAACCACTCGTAATACTGTCTCTACAGAACACACTCTGCCTCATTCATTACATGAGGAATATATATATATATATATATATAAAACACACCTTTAGGAAAGTTGAACAAAAACCTATATATATATAAAACACACCTTTAGGAAAGTTGAACAAAAACCTAAAAAACACAGGAACAAAATCTTAATCTAGAGTTCAATTTGAATTTGAATTGTTACTATATTAAGCTATTTCTACATTAATCTCAACGGATTATACTCAGAGGTTTACTTCCTTCTTGCCTATATGTGCGCTTGATATTAATGACCGCCATTGTTGATACCGAATTGCTTTCTAATTATTTCAATGGTTATGCAGATTTTCTTGATTATACTCAAAGGTTTACTTCCTTCTTGCCTATATTTGCGCTCGATATTAATGAGCGCCATTGTTGATTCCGAATTGTTTTGTACGTATTTCAATGGTTATGCAGATTTTATGTTGATTATACTCGGAGGTTTACTTCCTTCTTGCCTATATTTGCACTTGATATTAATGAGCACCATTGTTGACGCGGAATTGTTTTTTAAGTATTTCAATGGTGGTCCTATCATTAATGTCTCTGTGTTCACTTATATATTATTGGGAGGATCAATAAATTATTGACTAATTATATGTTTTTTGCCACGACAGTATGGGATGGAGTGTTGGACACACTAAATATTGGTACATTGAAGGTACACATTATACTGAGAAAATGTATGAGACATTGGATTAAAAAATAGTGAACACATTGCTACTTTCCATTCTTCATTATATGGACTATCTGGAGTTTCAAAAACATTAAAATTTTTGAGTCAAAAGAGCCAGTAGCCCGGGAAGCCACTCTTCAAGCAGTGGCATACTATGAAGAATGTGGATCCAAGAGAAAAAATGCCTATAAAAGAATGCCCAAAAACAAAAATATTAACAAAAAATTCCCCATATGTTTTTTTGATCAGCCCTGTTAGAAGAGGAAATGTGGCTGTGGTGCATACATAAAAATTGAAATTGGTCATTTGTACCACTACTGGTGGGAGGGGGGTACAGGTACAAATAACAGGGCATAAATCATTGCACTATGGGGCACTCTTTTAATGACAAAATGGTTGGATCTGGATCATCTACAAATTTACAGTGACGCAAAGGCCATTATAGACTGGGTAAAGGATTATATAGATCTTAACCCACCAATTTTGACAAACTGGATGTCAAGCATCAAGACACACCTTCCAAGACATCTCTTTCCAACACAATTATAGAGAACAAAATACAATCAAAACAACCTATCAAAAAGGGGCATCACTATGGTTCCTGGTAAGATTTTCTTCGCTGTTTATGAGCAGGACATCCTCACCAATGCTGGCAGCATAGATTATTACTAGAAGACAGAACATGTTATTACTAGAAGACAAAACATGTTTTCAAAATGATGGAAAGTTTGTATAGTTTTTTTATTATTACATTTAGAAATGTAAGTCACTGTACTAAGAAGGGTATTTTGTTGGACATACATATTTAGAGAGAAACTCACAAGGGTAAAAAAAATGAGATTGTAATTTCTATGTTTCAGAACATAATAGTATAGTAAACCAGAAGCAAGAATAATGTAACTCACTTACATTTTATAATATAAAGTTTGTGTTTTTTTCCTTTGAAAAAGAAAATATTGTTTGGAGCATCTACTTGCACTCGTAGAATTTAGGATCAATGAAAATAGTTAACTGATCATAATAGTCAAAATTTGGCATGTTGCATGACCCTATCACTAACTCAATAAGACACGAGTGCTATGGATGAGGCTATCACTCTTCCTCAGTAGAGAATGGACAAAATTTCAGGGAATCCAAGCCCTGAACTCTGTAATCATCAACCTTATATGACTGGAGCTACACCACTAATGGTGGTTGCTAGCAAAGACAAAGTTAATGATGTTTCACTTACTCTCATATGGGGTCGATTGTATTTTACAGGCACAAGGTGGGATTATGTCTTTGGAATGGGCTCAGAGGGAACATCAAGATGAAGCTGCAGAACTTATCATGAAACAAATGGAAGAGGAGCTCACAGTGCGGCCAAGCCAGTGATAGTGAATGTCACATGCGTAATACAAATGACAATGACATGTCATGTGAAACATCCACAATAAAGGATTTTCAAAAGCAATCTCTGGTTCTAATCTCCCCTCTTTTTGATATTGGTTCTGGTTTAATATTGTTGGGTTTCTGAAGTGGATTATGGAGCTTAATACTATCAAGGGTGCTTTTGACCAAGTTTCCGAGAGACAGAACAAAAACGCACACATTTTGGGCAAACGATGTCAAATTTTAAAATTCCACGTTCTGGGTTTTGTGAAGAATGACCCATATTGACTCGGGAAAATTTTCAAAAAAATCTTAACGGTTTCAAAGATTTTAGAGGTTCTTTCAAGGCATGTTTTTGTTAAAAAACGCCCTGTAAGTTGTGGAATTAAGGTATACACGAAATTGTAATCCGAACACTGTTGCCCACCAGGTTGGAAAAGGAACATAAGGTTGATTTAAATCACATTTTTGTGTTTGAAGTCAAGGTTGTAGCTTGCTTATTCGGTTTGATTTGTTAGATACTGTTTGTAGCTTCATACACTTGAGATCATGCACGAATACAAATTTCACATTATGCCTTGCTTATTAATAGGGATGATGCTGATCAGAAAGGAAAAATCGATAAAATTCTTGTGAATTTGTCCCCGAATGAAAAAAAACTACAAGGGTTTCTTCAGATAATGACATACCAGTGATGATTCCTTATATGCCACAATATGCTGTTTGGCAAATTTATGGTGGTATTGTAATTAAAATCCCTGAAGAAATTGAAGTTACAGAGCGTCCGGAGAAAGTTGAGTTTTGCTAACAGCGTTGCCATTAATACTTTCACTGTTCTCATATTTGTCTATTTGGAATAGGTTTGCATTAATCCCACCATGATTGCTACTTCTATTAAAAAAAATGCCAAAGGCTCTGGATGATGAGATATTGACTCTACGAACTCTGGAATGTATGATGACAGTAAAAAACGATTCACAATTCTCATACCTATATCCAAGGAGTGCCCCGTAAATGGTTTGGCTAAATCGGCTTACTTACAAATCAACGGACCAGATTTATTAGGAAGCACCACTTCCTTTTTCCGGAAACCACTAGGAGTGGGCGAACCATGGGTAGTTTACGGTTTTGAAATAATCAATGTTCAGTGCAAGTACCAGACCTACGCGTCATTGCATTGAAAATTTAATATTCCTTATAAATTTATTTAATGTATTATGAGTCAAATAAAATGCCTAGAGTATTCAAATGTATAAAAATTGTAAAACAAATTTAAAATATATATATATTAAATTATTATTAATATATATATTAATAAACCTGTATTCATTTTGAAAAGGTTTTGAAGAAAACTGTAAAAAAAAAAAAAAAACAGTTAAAAAACAATGTATTCACTATTTTCAGTGAGAAAGTAGATAAAATTTATTTTGAAATCTGAACATGATATTGTAGTTTGATTCCAGCATTGGTGTTGCAGTGATTGTTTTTCTCATATGTTTCAGTGTTCATATATGTGAACGTAGATAAAATTTATTCTGAAATTTGAACATGATATTGTAGTTTGATTCCAACATTGGTGTTGCAGTGATTGTTTTTCTCATATGTTTCAGTGTTCATATATGTTTTTCCTCTCTTGGACAGTATAAGATGCAGTTGGTGTTTTAGTTTTAAATGAATTTACCTCATTGTACTCATTAAAGTTGCATTATAATCATTAAAATTAATCTTGAAGCTCTTAATGAAGCGCTCCACATCGAGGAATCTCATTCATACTTTTTCTTCTTCATCCATCATTCTTTCTACAGAGTTGAAGCATAGATTCTTAATTGCCCGTGCCAAAAATCTATCTCCTTCATTTTCTACTTAAATTACATCTCCACCCTGCAGCTCTAGCCATTCTGTTTTAGAAAGCTAGCTTTCCAAACATAAAAGTTTTGCTTGCAAACCCTCATGGCTTGTCTTTCCTTTCATTTATTTCAAATTGTTTTTTTATCCAATCTCAAAATGTCTGAGGCACTGGTTCCCCCACAGTGAGGAACTGTCTCCTGAGGTACAACATTTTTTGGCGTCGTTGCTGGGAACGAAGACATAAAGTTAATTTTCCTCGGGACAAGGTTTAGCAGTTGGCTATAAAATTTTCACCTGTTGTTTTTACCTTTTGGTATGCTAGATTATTAAATGGAAATATTGGTGTTTTTGGCTAATAAATTTTCTCCATTAAATCCAGCTTCCCAAATCCCATGCCTTCATTTCATGACTAGAATTCCTTTCTTCCAAGATTCAAAGCAAATGGATATGAAGATCAAACTCAGCACCTCAAGGAGTTTTATATATGCATGGACAGTTTCATATATGCATGGACCATCGGGCGATCACACATGAAGATACATTAATGAAGCTATTTTTCTATTCGTTAGATGGAGATGCTTAGATTTGGTACAGAGCCTTGCCTCAATCCAATATTTCCTCCTTGAAGGATTTTCATGCAGCGTTTAATTCTTTTTGCAAAACTATGTACTCATAGAAATTATTTTTGAAAATTGTTGCGAGTATTTTTCTAGCGAACAAGTTTGTGGTTATGAAGCTGATAATAAAGTTAATGGTGGTAAATCTAATTTTGAAAGAAAGTGTTTTGTAGAGAGTGAGAAGAACATTCTTGAAAATGATGTAAATACTTAAGAAATTAAAGATAAAGTTTCATGTGAAAATCTTGAAGCAACTTTGCAAATCCTTCATGGTTCTAAAGTAGTATTCAACCATTCTTTTTCAAAGGAAAAAATCCAATTGCAAATAAATCCTATAAATCTCATTTTGTTGACTTTGAACATGCTCCTGTTTATGATTCTTACAATTGTGATAAAGTGTTGGATATTAGTCCCCAAGCAAATTCTTTCTTAGGCAAATGCCAAGAAGCAAACCAACAAGCATATATTTTTGGAAAGACATTTTCTAAAATGCAAAAGGTTGTCATGAGTATAAATGGAAGGGATGCAAGCCAAGAAGATGATCATCAGCGCGCTGGGAGAAAGCACATTTGCTACAAATCCCAAGGTCTATAGGGAAGTGAATAAATTTTCTGATAAATTGTATATTGTCTCAAAGAATAGCTAGGAGTTGCCATTTAAATTTCATGAAAGGCCCAAAATTGAAGAGTCAAACAATGGATGTAGCTACCCTGTACAAAAAATCTTAAGTCAACAAATTATTCAAGAGAATAAAGTAGTTGAAGTATTTTCTCATCAATTTTATGATCCCATGGCTGACTATATGACAATTTTCTTTGGTCGGCAACAATTATGCATTATTGGGTATGTACTAATTTTTTTATTTAAAATCATTTTAAGGTGCGTGCCAATTTTAAGTTTTGAATTTCAACAACAAGGAGGCATTAGGCCCAACACTCAAATGTTGGCCTAGGAATGTGGAAGACTAACTTCACCGGATTGAAATCAGGCGTGCACATAGGTAGGAATCCATATATAAATAAGCTCAACCAATGAACATTTTACTTTGAAGCTGTAATTTTTCTAGTTTAGTTTTTTCAGTTCAAAAATAAAGATCCTGGAAGAAAGAGGTTTCAGGGAATTTAAAGTTTTCAGAGATTTTGGATTGGGATGAACTCCTGTTTTTCTCTGACTCCATGCCCAAATAAGGCCATTGATCTACAGTTATCAACACTTTACAGGAAAAGTGTTGTCCTCAATTGAAGCCAAATGTTGTAGCTTATTTTTGCCTCTTGGATACATACCAGGAACAAGATTGTTATGCAGATTTTATGCTGATTCTACTCGGAGGTTTACCTCATTCTTGCACATATTTGCGCCTGATATTAATGAGCGCCATTATTGATGCCAAATTATTTTCTAAGTATTTCAATGGTTTTCCTATCATTAATGTCCCTGTGTTCACTTACCTGGTCCGTACATATTGTTTGGAGGATCTACTTGCTCTTGTAGAATTTGGGATCGATGAAAACAATTAAATGATCATAATAGTCAAAATTTGGCAAGTTGCAAGACCCTATCACAGACTCAATGAGACACGAGTGTTATGGATGAGGCTATCACTCTTGCCTCGATAGAGAGTGATTTTGATTTGATGATGGACAAAATTTAAGGGAATCTAAGCCCTCGACTCTATAATCATCAACATTATATGACTGGAGCTACACCACTAATGGTGGTTGCTGGCAAAGACAAAGTTAATGAAAGACAAGTTAATAATGTTTCACTACTGTTCTCATATGGGGTCGATTGTATTTTACAAGCACAAGGTGGGATTATGGCTTTACAATGGGCTCAAAGGGAATATCAAGATGAAGTTGCAGAACTTATCATGAAACAAATCAAATGTTGGAAGTTTGAAAACTAATTATGTAAATTTGGGTAATTCATTATGTTAATTAGTAACAAGTTAGTTTTATATTGAAACATCGGTTATGTAACTAAGGAGGCTCATATAAAATTGATGAATGCCTGAACTATTGTATGAAGAATCATTATTGATTGAATAAAGATTCCAATCCCTTGCCCCATGGATGTTTCCTTGATACCTTGTCAAGGTTTTACCACGTAAATCTTGTGTTGTTACTTGTGTGCGTGCATTCAGTTTTCCAGTCAGTTATATGCTTTTCTTTGTCAATGTATAACTAAAATGTCTTCTTCCTTTACTTATTCACCTATTCGAACATCAAATGGTATCAGAGCAATTTGCTTGTGCGTGAGCCTATCAGAGCAATCTGCCTGTGCGTGAGCCTATCAGAGCAATATGCTTGTGTGTGAGCCTATCAGAGCAATATGCTTGTGCGTGAGCTTGTCATTGTTGAGGGAGAGAACTCATTGCTTGAGCATCGCTGTTGAGAAATCCTTCTACGTGTGCGTGAAGCATGGCTGAGCATCACTGTAGAGGAAGTCGGTTCCCATTGCTGGCTGAACTCCATTGCTGCCTGCGTGAAAGAGAGGAAGTTGCGTGGCTGCGTGAACTCCATCGCTGCTACGTGAAGGCTCGAGGTGGTGCGTGTAAGAGAACGGGAGACTCGTTGCTATGTGAAGGCTCAAGGTGGCTCTGTCAGGTCCGAGTCCGCGTGTTGGAGCAGAAAGAGCGCTGTTGCGTGGTGTGAGGAGGGTGAAGACAACAACTCACTGCTTTGTGATCTTTGCGTGAGGAGGAAGCATCCCTCAGGAAGCGTCCCTCTGCCTGCCTCGACCAGTTGCTGTCTTGACAAGTCTCTGGCTGTATTTTTTCTCCGATCGCTACATGATCTCTACATGGTGAGCCCATCTGTTTGTGAGGAGAAAGCTGTGGAGCCACTGCCAAACCTTGTCTCTGCGTGAAGGTGAGCAGAAGCTTGTCTAAGGAAGCCGCCAAACCCTGTCCCTGCGTGTGAAGGGAGCCCTGTGTGGCTGTTAAGAGGCCCATTCTCAGCGTGCTGGCCACCTGTGTGTGAAGTGCTTCGGTGGAGGAGCTTGCGTGCTGCCAGAGGCTTGGCTTGTGGATCCGGGTAATTTTTCCCTAAATTTGAGTGATTTTTTTTTTTTAATCCAAGAATTTTTTCTAGAAATTTGTCTTTGGAGGGAAGAAAATCAAAGAAATCCAAGAATTTTTTATTTTTTTCTATTTTTCAGAAATTTGTATTTGGAGGGAAGAAAATCAAAGAAATCCAAGAAAAAAAAGGTTTTCTTTTTCCCAGAAATTTGAAAGAAGAAAGGGGATTTTTTTTTTTTAGCACAAAGAGTTTTTTTTTTTTTTTGGAAGAAAGGGAAACAAGGAAAAAATAAACCCTAGTTGAAAGACTGAAACCTTAGGAGGAAAAAAATGGCCAAGATGTCGAATGCAAAATTCGAGGTGGAGAAATTCACCAGTAAGAGCAATTTTGCTCTTTGGAAACTGAAAGTTAGGGATCTGCTTGTGCAACAAGGGTTACACAAGGCACTGGATGGGGCAACTAAGAAACCTGCAACCATGACTGATTCAGATTGGGAGGACTTGGATGCTCGAGTTCTTAGTACCATCAGGTTATGCCTAGGGGATGAGGTTCTCTTCAACATTGTCGAAGAGAGTACAACTTCAAGTTTATGGTAAAAACTGGAAAAACTCTATATGACAAAGTCGTTAACCGATAGAATTTATCTGAAAAGATAACTGTACAATCTTCGAATGAAGGAGGTTCAAAAGTTGCAGAACATTTGAATGTTTTTAATACACTTATATGCCAATTAACAGATATGGAAGTTAAAATTCAGGGAGAAGATAAAGCTATAACCTTATTGTGTTTCTCTGCCCGAATCATGGGATCACTTCGTAACTTCAACCAGCTTGAGCACTGTTGAGTCTTTGAAATTTGAATCAGTCGTGGGAGCTCTCTTGTCTGAAGAAGTACGAAGGAAATCTAGTACTGAAACAGCTGCATCAGAAGCCATGATAGCTAGAGGACGGTCAAAGGAAAGAGGAGAAAATACAAGGGGGTCTTCCAGATCTAAATCGAAGGGAAAGAAGTGTAAGGCAAAATATTGGCATTGCAATAAAATTGGACACCTGAAGAAAGACTGTTGGAAACGAAAAGAATCTGATAACCCGAAGAAGGAAGCGAATTAGGTCGATTCAGGTATAATAGATGAAGTTTTATCTGTTGAAGAATTATGTATGATAGATGAAACTTCACCTAAATGTAATGTCTCTCAGGGTTTAGAAAGCTGGCTATTAGTCTATGGTGCTTCTCATCACATGTGTCCACACAGAAATTGGTTTACTTCGTATGAAAATGTAAACGGTAGTTCTGTGTCTATGGGTAATAATGTATCATGTCAGACTATTGGGATGGGGAATATCAGGATTAAAATGTATGATAACACAATTAAAACATTAACTAGTGTTAGACATGTACCTGATTTAAAGAAAAAATTGATTTCTTTGGGAGTGTTGGATTCAGATGGCTATAAGTTTACAGGTCAAAATGGCGTGTTGAAAGTCTTTAAAGGTGCCCTAGTTGTTATGAAAGCAGAAAAGGTCGAAAATATTTACAGATTAAAAGGAAGTACTCAGGTCAGTGAAGTAGTGGTTGTGTCAGAAAAGGAAGAAGCAGGTACTCGTCTGTGGCATCATCGATTGGGTCACATGAGCAAGAAAGGTCTTCAGATACTGGTGAAACGTAAATTTCTTCCCAATCTGAAATCTTTGAAGCTAGATTTCTGTAAACATTGTGTGTATGGAAAACAATGTAAACAAAAATTTAAAACTAGAAATCATAATAGTAAAGATATTTTAGACTATATTCATTCTGATCTGTGGGGACCATCTCCTATTGTATCATATGAAGGTGCTCTATATTGTCTAACGTTTATTGATGATTTCTCCCGTAAAGTTTGGGTCTTTATGCTAAAAAAGAAAGCTGATGTATTCAATGTCTTTAAACAATTTAAAGCAATGGTAGAGAAAAGAACAGGGAAATCTATTAAAGGTTTAACAACTGAAAATGGTGGTGAGTTCACTTCAATTGAATTTGAACTATACTGTAAGAATGAAGGAATTGTTAGACACAAAATGACTGTTTATACTCCTCAGAAAAATGGCGTTGTTGAATGTATGAATTAGAATCTTATGGAAAGAGACAGAAGCATGATCAACAATGCTAACTTGCAAAAGGAGTTATGGGTAGAAGAAGTATCCACTGCTTGTTATTTAGTTAACAGATCACCTTCAGTAGCAATTAATTGTAAAATTCTTGAAGAAGTTTGGACAGGTTAGTCTTGTGACTATTCATATTTAAGGATATTGGCTATGATGCTTATTCTCTTATTCCCAAAAATCAGTGTTCAAAATTAGATCCAAAATCGAAATGTTATGTCTTTGTTGGGTATGACTATAGAGTGAAAGGATACAGGTTGTGGGATCCTACATTGCGGAAGATAGTCATTAGTAGCAATGTAACATTTGATGAATCTTCTAGTTTAAAATCAAATATTGAAAGAATTGAACAGGAACAGGTATCGCCAAATCAACAAGTTCAGTTAGAGGCTAGACCTTTCGGTGATAGTCAAAAGGAAGGAGAGACTTATGGAGAAAAAGGCGTTGAAGATACAAAGGAAGCTGTTGAAGTTTCTGAACCAGTTCAGTAACCAGTCACTCTAAGAAGGTCTACAAGGGAAAGAAAAACTCCCAAAAGGTATGAATATTCTGCTTCATCTTTTGCTTTGATTACTAAAGATGGGGAACCTTCTTGTTATCAAGAAGTAGTAGATGATACAGATAGAGAAAAATGGAAAACAACTATGAAAGAAGAAAAGGATTCCTTAGCCAAGAACAATACCTGGGATCTTGTAGAACTTCTTGAAGGGAGAAGTGTTGTTGGATGCAAGTGGGTCTTCAAATTGAAATGGAAAATTGATGGAAGTATCGAAAGGTATAAGGTGAGACTGATAGAAAAAGGGTATTCTCAAGTTGAAGGTATAGGCTTTCATGAGTTTTTTTCTCCAGTTGTAAAACTTGTTTCTACTCGTACTGTGTTAGCACTAACTTCATTACTTAACCTTGAGTTAGAACAATTAGATGTTAAAACAACTTTTCTACATGGTGATTTGAATGAAGAGATATATATGGAACAACCAGAAGGTTTTGTACAAGGTCGTAGTAGAAGATTAGTTTGCAAGCTCAGGAAATCATTGTATGGTCTGAAGCAGTCTCCCAGACAATGGTACAAGAAGTTTGATTCCTTCATTGTGAGCCAGAACTTTATAAGAAGTGAGTATGATCATTGTGTATACTTCAAAAGTTTCAATGGCATATTCATTATCTTAGCTTTGTATGTTGATGATATGCTTATTGCAAGCAAAAGCATGGAAGAGATCAACAAGTTAAAGGCTCAACTCTCTAGGATGTTTGATATGAAGGATCTTGGAGCAGCAAAACATATCTTTGGGCATGGAGATACACAGAGACATGAAAAATGATAAGCTTTGGTTATCACAGCGGAAGTATGTGGAGAAAGTACTTGAAAAGTTATGTATGAACAATGTGAAACCTGTTAATGTTCCACTAGCTTCCCATTTTAAGCTTTCTTCGGTTTTGAGTCCTAGAGACTGATGAAGAAAAGCAGTATATGTCTCATGTACCATATGCAAATGCTGTAGGCAACTTAATGTATGCGATGGTATCTACAAGACCTGACATTTCACATGCAGTTGGAGTTGTCAGCAGGTTCATGGCAAATCCAGGTGAAGAACATTGGCTAGCAGTGAAATGGGTGCTTCGATATCTAAGAGGCACAAGTGACCATTGCATCATCTTTAGTGGTAGTGAAGGATCAGTCTACGGATATGTAGATGCTGATTATGTAGGTGATTTAGACAAAAGAAGATCTACTACAGGTTATGTCTTTACTCTTGTAGGTGGAGCAATTAGTTTGGTTTCAAAGCTTCAAGAAACAGTTGCATTGTCCACTACCGAAGCAGAATATATCGCTGCTTCAGATGCCATTAAAGAAGCAATCTGGTTAAAGGGTCTGCTTGATGAGATTGGAAGGATGTAGGAGAAAGTGAATGTAATTTGTGATAGTCAAAGTGATATTCACTTGGCTACAAATCCTGTGTATCACGACAGAATCAAGCACATTGATGTAAAGTATCATTTTCTGAGACATGTGATCGATGGCGGAAAATTAGCTCTTCAAAAGGTCCATACGTGAGAGAATTGTGCAGACATATTCACAAAGCCAGTTACAGTAGAGACGCTGCGATAGTGTTTAGCTTCTCTTAGCTTGCAGAAAAGATGATGAATGGACATGGGCAAGGGATTAGGAAAATTGTTGTCAAGGTGGATTTTGTTGGAAGTTTGACAAATAATTATGTAAATTTTGGTAACTCATTATGTTAATTAGTAACAAGTTAGTTTTATACCGAAACATCGATTATGTAACTGAGGAGGTTCATATAAAATTGATGAATGCCTGAACAATTGTATGGAGAATCATTATTGATTGAATAGAAATTCCAATCCCTTGCCCCGTGGATGTTTCCTTGATACCCTATCAAGGTTTTACCATGTAAATCTTGTGTTGTTACTTGTGTGTGTGCATTCAATTTTCCAGTGAGTTATATGCTTTTCTTGGTCATTGTATAACTAAAATGTCTTCTTTCTTTACTCATTCACCTATTCGAATATCTTCAAAGAGGAGCTCACAGTGGGGCCAAGGCAAGGTAGTGATAGTGAACGTCATATACATAATACAAATGACAATGACATGTCATGTGAAACATCCAAAATAAAGGATTTCAAAAGAAATCTTTGGTTCTAGTCTCCCCTCTTAGGATTTCAAAAGCAATCTTTGGTTCTACTCTCCCCTCTTTTTGACACTCGTTCTAGTTTAATATTGTTGGGTTATTGAAGTGGATTACAGAGCTTAATACCATCAAGGGTGCTTTTGACCAAATTTCCAAGAGATAGAAGAATCATATACAGAAAATGTAGACATCCCCAGGCCATGAATTTCGGGCTCACTTTTTGGGAAACGATGTCGAATTTTAAAATTCCACGATCTGGGTTTTGTGCAGAATAACCCATATTGACTTCTGCATGGGACATTTTCAAAAAATCTTAAGAGTTTAAGAGATTTTGTAGGTTCTTTCGAGGCATGTTTTTGTTAAAAAACACCCTATAAATTGTGGAATTAAGGTATAAACGAAATTATAATTTGAACACTGCTGCAGACCAGGTTGGAAAATGAATGTAACATTGATTTAAATCAGATTTTTGTATTTGAAGTCAAGGTTGCAGCTTGATTATTTGTTTTGAATTGTTTTGTAGCTTCATACAATCGTGAGATCATGCATGAATACAAAATTCACAATATGCATTGCTTATTAATAGGGATGATGCTGATCAGAAAAAAAAAATCGATAAACTTCCTGTGAATTTGTCCATGAATGAAAAAAAAAATCTACAAGGGTTTCTTAAGATAATCGTATCTTATTCCCCTTTGATTGATTTTCTCAGTCAACGTAGCAATGATGATTCCTTATATGCCACAATACGCTATCTGGCAAATTTATGGTGGGTATTGTAATTAAAACTCCTAAAGAAATTGAAGTTATAGAGTGTTCTGAGAAAGTTGAGTTTTGCTAACGGTAATTTTTCTGACGGTGATATGGAGAGCTTTACCATTCATATTTCCACTGTTCTCGTATTTGTCTATTTGGAATTGATTTGCATTAATCCCACCATGATGTTCTCGTATTTGTCTATTTGGAATTGATTTGCATTAATCCCACCATGATTGCCACTTCTATAAAAAATGCCAAGCCTCTCGATGATGAGATATCGTCTCTAGATTTTTTTTTTTGAAGACTCTGAGAACTGAGGTGGCAGCGGGTTGAGAGGATGAATAGGCTAGGGTTTTAGGGCTGTTGCAGAGGCAGTTCTCCACGGAAGAGCGCAAAGGAGGGAGCTCCACTCCCTCCTACAAACAGGCTGTGACCAACAGGGGTAAAAAGCCAATGGAATATGATAGAGGCCCTTCAATGGGAAGGAATAGGAATAGTGAAGAGGAACAAGATGGACAAAAGTCAAAGGAGAATAATATCACTAAAGAAAATGAGGAAGAAGACAAGGCACAGGGAACAAAAACAAAGCACACATGGGTCCATGTAAACCCAAACCTGCAATTACTCCCAGAGTCATTTTAAATAATCCGGCTCTACAGGCGCATAGGGACCACATGCAAACTTATGCTATCATTTGTAAATTCATGGGTTTATGGCCCACTGAAAAAGATTTACAAATGTGGATAAAATATCACTGGAAACCAAAAGGAAGCATTGACCTACACCTTGGGTCAAAGGGTTTATTCACTGTGGTATTTGCAAACATCGAAGATAAGGACAAAGTTTTTGAAGGAGGGCCCTACTTTTATACTACAGCTGGTCTCTATATGAGACCTTGGATCATGAATTTTGTTCCAGAATGTGAGACCTTTAATTTGGTCCCAGTTTGGGTAATACTCTATTCTCTTCCTCTTGATCACTGGAAAACAAAGTCCTTATCTGCCATAGGAAATAAGTTAGGACGTTTTTTCAAAGCTTCTGAAGCCACTAGAACGGGAAAGTACACTTCCTTTGCTAGAATGTGTGGAGATGGATCTCTCTGGAGCTCTACTGGATGAGGTAATCTTGGAAGTATTTGATGAAGGATGGGTCCAAACTGTGGATTATGAACATATTTCATTCAGATGTCGCAAATGCCATGAGCATGTACACCTATTTAGGGACTGCCCTCTCACTAAAATAGAGAATAAGAGTAAAGCTAACACAATGAAAGATTCTGAAAACTTTCATAAAGTGGAAAACAAAGGAAAAGGAAGTAAGAGGAGCCAAAGATTCAAAAATCAGAAGGGAAACAAGCCAATCAAAATAGGTTCCAAGTTCATGAAGAGGAAGAAGGGATAACAAATGCAGAAGGGAGAAGGTTTAATGGAGGGGGGGAAGAAGAGGTCAGGGAACAAACACCAGATAAAAATCAGTAGATAGAAACTATGGTGAGTGATGCAGAAATGGAGATGGATCACGAGAAGACCCAAAGTGAGATGGAAACGGAGGACCAAGAACTTAAGGAGATTCTTGAGAAAGAGAATCTAGATCTGGAGGATTTCTTGATTCAAGGAACCAAGGAAGGGATATAATCTTTACCTCCAGAAGAGTTTAGCAAAGTCCAAGAGTTATTTATATGGAAAACCCAAAACAAAGGGCTGGAGAGGCACATAAACAAGGAAAAGCAGAGTAGCAAAGGGGTAAAAACGGTGAAAACTACACCAAGATTAGCACCCAGAAACCCAGGAAAAAAAAGAGGCAGGAAAAAATAGAACGAACTATTGATGGAATGTGGAAAAGTAATGATAGACTGAGGTAAGATGAAAGACCTAACTAGCTACTCATTTACCAATATTTAATAATGAAGTTCACTTCTTGGAACATTAGAGGTCTAGGTAGTAAAAGAAAATAGAGACTAATTAGTAATAGAATGAAATAAACAGCACTGGATGTGATCTTCATCTAGGAAACCAAATGTTCCATTCAAAAAATAAAAGAGATTCATAGCAAATGGCTCAATCTTTATGAGTTTCTGGAAGTCAAAGCAGAGAATACAGCAGGAGGTATACTCACCCTTTGGAATCCAAAAAAAAATAGACATTATAGATTTTGAGGCATCTAGAGAATATTTATTAGTGATCATGCAGCCTATAGGAGATAAGGAAACCTACCTGGTCACAAATTTTTATGGCCCCCAAAGACTGGAGGGTAAACTCAAGTTTCTAGATTCTCTGGAGGATCTCAGAGATAGACATTTAGGCATTCCATGGATCTTGGGAGGTGATTTCAACATGATCAAGTCACTTTCAGAGAACAAAGGGGGAACCAAAGTTCTAAGACAAGACTCTCAAAACTTCAAACTTTTATAGATATTATGAAGTTAGTGGACATTGTAACGAGTAATGGCATCTTTACTTGGAACAATAAAAGAGGAGGAGAGTCTCAGGTGGCTTCAAAATTAGACAGATTCATGATCTCAGAGGATCTTATGCTCAATGACAAGGAAATATCAACAAGAATTCTCCCCTTTGGAGGCTCAGATCACTCGCCGATTCATCTGGAGGTGCTGAGTATTGGTACCCCCCGGAACAGACCTTTTCGATTTTAAAATATCTGGCTTTCCCATCTAGATTTCATCAGCAACATAGCCAAATGGTGGTAAGAATATTTGAACATTTAGGGCACAAGAATGCTCCTTCTTCAGAAAAGACTAAAACACATCAAGCTCCAACTCAAAGATTCAAATAAGAACGAATATGGCAATATTTTTGAGGCAAAAAAAGCTGTGGAGGGTAAAATGCAAGAAATCAACCAAGCCCTTATCACAGATGGCTTCAATGAAGTTAGAAATGATCAAGCTACCAAATATAATCAAGACTGGAAGAATTTATGTAAACAAGAGGAAATATTTTGGAGGCAAAAATCTAGGGTTCAATGGCTCAAAGAAGGAGAATGCAATACTAGATTTTTCCACAGATCGACTGTGGCAAACAGAGCGCACAATAGAATTGCATTGATCAAGGAAGAGGGAGGTAATCTTCACAACTCCCATGAAGAGATAGAAGCTGTACTTGTTAAGGACTTTTGAGGCATAGCCAAGGATATCTGTTATGATAGAGAAAACTCCATCAGGGACTTAACTAGACATATACCTAGGCTGGTGTCCAGAGAGGACAATTTCAACCTAAACAAGCCAGTGATCGAAGAAGAGGTTAGTGAAGTGCTCAAAGAAATGCAAAATGGTAAAGCACCTGGCACGAATGGTTTCAATGTAGATTTCTTTAAGGCTTGCTGGAATATTGTAAAACAGGATATTCTGAATGTAGTAGAATATTCTAGGATGAATATAACTATTTTGAAAGTGTTGAACACCTCCTTCATTGCCCTGATCCCTAAACAAGAGGTAGCCCAAACTCCTGACAAGTTTAGACCGATAGTGTTATGCAATGTGGTTTACAAGATAATAGCAAAAGTGGTGGCCAATATACTCAAACCTCTCCTTCCTACCCTTGTTTCTATGAAACAATCTGGGTATGTGGAAGGAAGGAAAATTCTTAATAATATCATTCAAGCACATGAGGTAGTACACTCTCTGACTAGCAACAGAAAGGCTGGTATGATCGTGCAATTGGACATTGCCAAGGCCTATGATAAATTGAATTGGAATTATATTAGGAAAATTCTTATTGCTTTTGGGTTTGATCACAAATGGGTGAGATGGGTCTTGGCCCTGGTTACTTCGTCCAACTTCTCAATTTTGGTCAATGGCTCTCCTTTTGAGACTTTTATTCCTTCTAGAGGCCTCAAACAGGGGGACCCACCCTCTCCCTTTCTCTTCATCCTCATGATGGAAGGACTGGGTTGGTCTATCAAGCATGCAAAAGAATTTGGTAAGATCAAAGGTCTCCAACGTTCTGACAGGGGATAGGATTGGACTCATCAACAGTTTGTTGACGACACCATGCTACAAGGAATCCCCACAGTCAAAGAAGCTATTGCATACAAACAAATCCTAAACAACTTTGCCAGGGCTTCAGGTATGGAAGTTAATCTCTCCAAATCTAAGATATTTTTCTTCAATACTAATATTGCTATTCAGAGGAGCATTGCTAAAATTCTGGGCTTTCAAAGGGAATCTCTCCCCTCAATATATTTGGGGCTTCCTCTAACTGCTAATCCATTACACAAGAGAATCTGGGAGCCGGTGATTAATAAATTGCAAGATAAAATAAGGAAATGGACTATGAGGGCCTTAAACTTGGCTGGTAGGTTGGTGCTCACAAAGGTTGTTCTTCAATCAATCCCAGTTTTCATGCTATCTACTCTCCCTACTCCTAAATGAGTCTTGCATCTATTCAGAACCATACAGAGATACTTTCTCTGGGGCAAGGGGGAAGAAAAGAAGAAATGGGCCTTGGTAGCCTGGGAAAAAATTTGCAAACCTAAAAACCATGGGGGTCTTGGTTTGGATGATCCTGAAATTTTAAGCAAGGCTTTAGGGGCTAAATTATGGTGGCGCTGGATAAAAGAACCAAAGGCTCAGTGGGCTATAATTTGGAAAGAAAAATATGCCAGCTCATGGAAAAGTAATGACCATATACGGATGGATGGAAATATTAAGGGATCACACATTTGGAACAAGGCTTGGGAAAACAGAGGCCTAGTCCAAGATAACGACTTCTGGGAAATTAGAGAGGGAGACTTAGCTCTGTTCTGGGAGGACAGATGGCAACAAGAACCCATTATGTTAAAAGAGGAATTGAAGGACCTGAAGGTAGAGTCAGATACTAAAGGACTATCCAAAGTAAAGGATTTCTAGGATCAAACTGTTATGAAACCAGCTCAAGAAAAGATAGAAAAGATAGATCAACGCCTTAGAATTCAGTCTCTTCGAGGGGGAAACCTCCTTTACATTACATAAATGAACAATTCTTGGATGATAC